>WUQG02047852.1:0-10419 GCA_011317285.2 Androctonus mauritanicus
TGTACAGTGTACATATAGCCTACTCAACTTACGACCAAATTGTGTTACGACCGGTCTGTCAGAACCAATCGTGGTCGTAAGTCGAGAACTAGCTGTAATATGTAATATTTTTTTTGTTGATTTTTTAATATAGATAATACTGTATCATTATTTACAAAAAAATTACAATACATTGACAAATTGTAGAATTTGACTGATTTATGCTTAGGACCATCAAAATTAAAGGCTGAATTTCTATTCGGCCCATTGCAACAAAATTTTCTTCATGCACTTTATTTTTGATTTTACTTTTCTATTTATTAACTCACTGTATGAATAATGCTTAAGTGGCAACTCAATATAAGAAAAAATTTTCTTCTAATATTTTTCTGATAGTTACTGGTAACTATACAGTTAAATAAAAACTGACAAAATTATTACACAAATTTTTTTGTTTTATTAATTTTCTTTTTCTAAATTTTTGAGGAAATTATATAAAGGTGAGTATTTTGTGAATAAATACAGTAATTATATAGATAATTTATTAAATTTGTTATATATTAACAGGAATACGATAATGTGCAATGTAATTGAAAATCAAATATGATCTATGTTTAATGCTACAATAAAAAGGAATACCAAAAAAATAACAGATAAATTATATAAACAGCAGCAGCTCCACTGCAGGAATAACTTTTGTAGTCTGTTAGTTATTATGTAGCTGAAGAGGATTGTTTTTATAATCAAAAGTGCTACCACTGTACCTAAAACGTATATTAAAGTCTTTTATTTCTGCCGTGGAGCTACTGTTGCTTATATAATTTTTCTAACATAAGGCAGTGTAGGATTTCTAAGTCTTTGAAATAACAGATAATTGCATACAAAATGGAAAGTGTATTATTGTAAAATGTGGATTTCTAATTTTAATTAATAAGTATACATAATAAAAAGAGACATTTATAAGTCTTTCAGATATAACATCTAATATATATCATTGATATTTAATATAAATACTATTTTTCATATATTTTTATAACCAATTATAAAAATAATTGCAGTTATTCCTTGACTTACATTGCTTGTACTTACAAAAGTGATGCCATCAAAAAATTCAGTGACTGGTCATTGCAATTCCATGATTCGCATCCCTGATCCAATGGTATGATATATGAAAATCATTCTTTTTTGTCTTTAGTTCTTGTAGTTTTGTGTTTGATATATTTATTAAAATAATATATATAGTATCCTAGTAAATATTAATAGTGAGAAATCTATAAATTTTGGGCATTTTCAAGTTATGAACATTCCTATTTATGATGGCAGAGTTCAAAATTGAACCCTGTTGTAAGTCAAAGACTATTTTTACTTGATTTATTTAGATAGGGACCAATTTATGTTATAGCTGATAAGTTTCTATTGATATTAGAAGTGTATTAAATGATAAAAATTTCTAAGATTCTAGCAGTGGCACTGATATAAAGAATAGTATTTTATTGTGCTGATGCCATAAACATAGGAATGCATATTGCAGAACACATTTATAATATCCAAAAAGAAAATTATTGTTTCGCCTTCATAGAAAAAATACTTATTGATAAGTATTCTCTTGATTGGAAGGATGCAGAAATATATAGTGCCTAATATCCCAGTTAACTCTAATTTTCAGAGAAATCTTGAAAATAAAACATTCCTGCACATTCAGCAATCTTTCCATTTCAATACTGTAAATCTGGTCTGCTAAATAATTTTTTTTAATCTAAATAAGCACTATTCTCACTAACATTAATTCTTTATTTATTTATTTTCTCACCTTCCTTCCCATTTATAATAATTTTCTCCTTATTTTATTCCTTTTTGTTAGTTAGTCATTTTTACTATTTTCCTTTTGGAGCTGCTTAACCTCTCAATTTTTTATTATCTTAGTGATAGGTCCAGTTCTTCTCCTTCTTTCCATTAGCCATCTGTTTTCTATTCCATTCTATTCCATTAGCCATCTATTATAACAATTCTATTCATTCCAACATTCCCATCTGCATAGTTGTTTGCAATGCTAAATTTCCTTTCTTCCCCTACTCTTCCATTTGCTTGCTCACTTTCTCATTCATCAGAATTTTCTTCCCACCACTACTGCCTATGAAGTATCATTTTTTGTCTTTCTGTTTCTGTTCCTTTGTCAACTTGAAGATGGTCTCTCCATGTTAAGACTAAAAGTACTTTTATTTATGTAATTATGTGCAAATAATTTGCTCTATTAAAGTCTAGATGATTTAATATCACCTAATATGTTATTTTATTCTATTAATATAAATCAATAATAATATGTATGCACTTGATTTACTTAAGCCATGGTCAATGACCTGTTCATTGCAATTTCTATTATTAGGTATTAGTAATTATTCAAATGACATGATATAGTTTAAGAGAAAATGCCTTTTTCTCTTTAAATTTTATTTGGTTTATCAGATTTCACATTTTTTGTAAATTTTCATAAGTACAGAATAAATATACACCCAGACCTCAGTCTCATTTTCATTTTGTATTTTTTTCTTAACTTGTATTGTAAAATAAAATATTTCACTTTTGAGTTGTAAAATTCTGTATTTACATCATTCAAAGAATCATTTTTCCTTCATAAAATATGGGATTACATTATATCATTTGGTTGCTGCTCCTAGAACATCTGTGCATGATTTTCTGGTGCTGCAATACCCAAATACAAATGAAATCCATTTACTTTGATATTCAACATGTTTAGGAATCTGATAAAGTTGTATTCCTGACATCTTCTTAATGCTAACAATGTATCCAAATACAACACAATAAACTATTTTAAAAATTTTATAGATAAATAGTCACATTAAAACAAACATATTTTTATCCAAATATTATTCTCTTACCTAATTTATTGAATCTATAGTACTAATTTAACTGATTTGGCTTTACATTGTCAATATAATAGTTAGCAGAACAGATATGCATTGTTACACCTTTATTATTTACACCATAGGATATATTTTTCTTTCTTTAGTAATAACACAGAGTATGTCATTCAGTTATCACTCCCAGTATGAAGAAGGTATACTATACATATTCTAGCTGCTGATTCATTTTTGTTAAAAATAGTAATGCTAGTTTCTTATTTTCTAAAATTCAATATTTTTTTTTGTAAAGATTATATTACAGTTTGTGTTGTTTCAGTATGCTTCATGTTTTTGAAGAACATATCTCCAATACAAAATAGGTCTGGGTGCATCTGTTTTTTTCTTGGTCAAAATTTCTGTTCTGAAACCAATCACTCCATGTTAACATTGCATTTAAGGAAAATACTGTCTTGATTTACATTGTCTTGAATAACTCTGCAGGTTTCAGAATAACCTATAATGACAGGGGATGACTGTATATTAAAGTATTTAGAGATTACAGAATTAATTAATACCTTTAATAATTTCATCAAGGCTTCAAGTTGCACCATTAATTCTCTTCTACTTTCTTGAAGACTTGACAAATGAGTTTCTAACTCCTCCTTCCTTTGTCTGAGAGCTCTTAATTCAGCTAACAATGTTGGATTCTGTTCTGATCTCATTACTGCATCTTCCTGCTCTTGTTGTTTTCTTAATCTGATAATTTCTCTCATAATTTCTCTTGTTAAATATGTGAAAAATTTTTTAATAAATAAATAATTTTAATAATTTTATTTTGTTATACAATCATACAAAATTATAATTATATTTAACATTAACTATATAATTTGTCATTTATATACCTATTTTTGACTTCCAATTGAGCAATTAGATCTCTCTGTCTTCCACTATCAACAGTTAAATTTATATCTGATGGACTTCTAACCTATAAAGATTATAAGTTATTTCACATTGTTATTTATGGTAAATAATTTTCAATACTGTAATCTGTAAATTTATTAAAATATATATCATTTATCATGCAATATATCAATAATATATATTAACTTCTTCTCATAATACAGGATCACAATAATAGATATACTGCAGTTATTTTAGTTTAAATCAAATGCATAAAATTTTTCAGAATGCTGTTATATTGATAAATAATGAAAAGTTTACAGTCATATTAAATATACTGTATATACACATACATATACAGGATAATTTACCTAAAATGTAATAGGCGATTGTCTCTGCAACTATGTTAGATAAGAAATTGATCTAAACAGGAAAATATTTATATTAAAATGATCTTTCATTTGATGTACAATTCATTATGCTGTAACATCTGCAAATAGAGAAAATCAGGATGCACTTTAAAATTTTCATAATAATGGCACCTTTTTTTATCACCAATAGAAAATTCTTTTTTCATTAACAAAATTTAAAGTATTTTTCAAATAAACTAATAACTTTTGAAGTATAGAACATTTAAAATCCAAAAAATAGAACAGTCACATAATGTAAACCTTTACCCAACAGCTTGGAGGCAGTGAGTGCAATGGCATCATGCACAGCCTAGCAGTGCAGAGTCCACTGCAGTACAGTTTGTATATAAATAAAGGCAGAAAGGGTTCTGCCAATTCAAATCAGTTTTTTTGTTCACTCTTAAAAGTAATGAATTACTTTTAAGAAAATTTTTTTGAGTAGTTAAGGGATTAGTAATGAATTACATTTGTGTTGATCAGTAAAGGTTTGAATCAGCAAAATCCTTCCCACTTTTATTTGTGAACAAACTATGCTACAGTAGACTTTGTACAATACAACTCTCTGCACTGCTAGGTTGTGCATGATGCCACAACATTCATTGCCTCTTAGCTGTTAGGTGAAGGTTTACACTATGTGGCCATGCTTTTCTTGAATTTTAAACACTATGTACCTCAAAAATTATTTGAAGGTCAGAGTTTATTTGAAAAATGCTTCAAACAGATTTTGTTAACAAAAAAAGAATTTTCTATTGGCAATAAAAAAGATGCCATTATTACAAAAATTTTAAAGTACATCCCAGTTTTGCCTACTGACATCACAGTGAAACGAATCATATATCAAATAAAAAATTGTTTTAATGTGAATATTTTCCCATTTAGATAGGAAATTGACTCTAATGTGGTTGTGGAGAAAAATTACACCTGCCACACTTTAGATAAATCACCCTGCATGCATGCATGCATGCATACATACATACATACATATAATTAAGACATGTTATAATTTATATAAATACAAATATATATTTGTTTATAAATACTATAACAGCATATAAATTTTTCAATGTTTCTTAATCTCTATACATACACATATAGTATGTGAATAAGGAAATTTAAAGATAGAAGCTTTATTTTTCAATACAGTAAGATGAATAAAAAATACTTATAAATGAAATACTTTTACTTTAATTCTATATAATTATGTCAAATATTTCATTTGGCATAATTATATAGAATTAAAATAAAAATATTTCAAAAATATATAAAGAGACTTGTCTAAATCATCTCTATCATTACTATAATATTTAATATTTGTGCTATTATTGAATGAACTACTGAAATGTTAAAAATAAAAAATAAATGATATCTTAGAAAATTTATGCTTTGGCATTAAGAAAAATATTTTACTTTCAAATTTGGTCTCTTCTGAAAGGATATTTTTGATATACTCAACACCAGGTCAACAGCATTTATGATATTGATTCATAAATCATAAATGATATATTATATATATTCATCAATCAATATTCATCAAAGTTATATCATAAATGCCAAATTTGGCATTTATAATATAGCATTGATGAATTTATGCTATTTTTATCATTTGTTTAAATCTTATTATTATTAATAATTTTTGATTGCAGTTTGAAAAAAAATTTTGAAATTTAATGTCACATGGAACTTCATAAATAGATTAAAAAAAAATATTATATATACTCAAAATTTATTCACACAAGCAATTTATAATTTTGCAATTTTTGCATTTTGTAATCCATATTTGTATGGGTAATAAATTCAAACCATCATCATTCAATTTTAACTGATCAGCATTATTGGCTGAAATGAAATCTTAGAGATATTTATTAGAAATACATATTACTAAATATTGCATTTTTCTGACAATTTTAAATAGAATTAATGAATATACAGTTTACATTTGTGTTTTATATCAAATTTTCATCATATATGAAAATTCTGATTTGATTATTTATTAAAAATTGGTGCCTGAACCCATATACTATATAACTATTAAAAACTCCTTCTACTGCTCAGTGGCATAAATTATATAGCTCTGTTTAAAAACTGTATTCGAATTTTCCAAGCATTTTCAGATTGGTCTATCCTTATGTGTAACACTATCATTGTTTGTTATACTTTAAAGCAAGTTTTGGCATCTAGTATCAAAAATTTGATTTTTTATATATTTTTTCTAAACAATAAACAATATGGCATTTTTAAATGTGTAAAATCTTTATAAAATTAATTTAATCTGCATTTAATGAATATTAGTTTGTTTATTTTTGGAATTAACAAAAAAAAACTTATACAGGAAAATTTAAATAAATAATTTAAACAAGAAAAAGCACATTACAGTATTTTCAAAACATCAATATCACATTTATAAATTATAAAAAATATTATTTTTTCACATATTTTCAATTTGTAATAAATCACTGTCAAAGTACATAAAATTAATAAATATTCACTAATAAATATATATATTTATAAATATATTAATTGTACAGTTTTGTACAAATATAAGTATATTATATTTGTACAAAACTGACAAATTAAAAAGATAAAAATAATTTTAGCGATTTGAATAAACTTATTTCAAGTCACAAAATTATTAAGTTTGTTATAACTTTCATAACATATTTTAAGTTCTTGAGATAAGAATTAAATTCTGAAAACTGAAAATTATTTTTCAATCAATGTTCCCTCTAAATTATACACGTGTATGTTTATATAAACTATATGGCCACTGAAAACAAGTGAAATTTCAAACATGTGAAATATTTGCAAAATTAAATATACTTTATTGTGGTAAAAATGTATATATATTTCTAAAAAAACTATCTTACAACATAGTATTGAATACTATTTATAAAATCCTTATGTATACTGACTATGTGAACAACTCTGATCCAAACAAATAAATCAATAAATAACAAATTTCATATAATTAAATGTATTTATTTACTTTCTACTGTTGAGGAAGAAACTGCACCACAGAAAAAGAGCACACTATTATCTGAAATTTCCAAAAAAGTTGCAGTTAGCAAATTTCTTCCATACACGCATCATGAAAAATTAGAGGGAACATTGCCCCTAACTATATATAATTAATATCAATTAACTGTGTACTTACATTATTGTGTGAATCAGCTAGTCGTGCTGCATATCTTGCAATCAGTCTATGTTCATCATCTCCACGAAATGAATCCAAGCTACGAAATGGACTAAAAATACATAGATATATTCCATATTAATTTAATGCAATTAGCAAATTATCTTATAATTTATAAAATACCTTTTAGTTGATGATCGGCTATCCAAAGATGACAAATCAAAAGAAAGATTGCCAGTATCAGGAAATCCATTATGACTAGGGATAGGGGATGGTGGACTTCAGAACAAAAAAATATTTTAATATTTATATTATAAAATTTTAATATTTTTATTTCAAAATATTATTTTATCTTAAACTCTTTCTTGTCAACATGATTTTTGTCATTTTGTTTTTAAATACAATATAAAAATTAATAAATATTTATTGTATTATATAACATTTTTATCTATCCATATATGATTGTTTAAACTTTTAGAATGAATATTTATTTAATTTTTTGAATTTAATTATCATTCTGCCATCAAGTATTTCTGAGACACATATTCTATTTTGATATATTCAATATTAAATCCAGCAATTATAATAATATGAACAATTTTTCTGATTAAACAGGATTAAAAATTTGATGACCAGCACTTTAGTATAAAATTTTTTATTCATATTTCAGTTTTTTAACAGAAAGATCATTTTCATACTTAATTACAACAAACTGCTTCAATACATTTTTACTATCAATATATCTTAATACACTAGCACTTTTAGCAATTAAAGAGGTACAGTTTTTATTTAAGGCTAACGTTTTCAGCAACAAACTGTTGTCATCATCAGGCTTACACAAAACAATAAAATAAACAGTAAAATTCAAAAATTCAAAAAAGAACATAGAATATAGAATGCATTCGAAATACAAAAATTACAGCGAAATAGGTTACCATGGCGATAAGTGCTAGTGTATTAATATATATTGATAGTAAAGACATATTGAAGCAGTTTGTTGTAATTAAGTATGGATTATAACATTTGTTACAAGGTTAAAACTAAATAAAATAATAAAATAGATGCAATTAACAAAAATTATAATAAACTAATAAAATAAATAAAATAAAATAGACTATTCATTATGGAATAGATTATTTATAAACACATTTAGCGGATATTATGAGAGAGTCACTTTAAGTTTAATTACGTTTCATGGTTAAAATTCAATGACATTTCAAGGTCATTATGTCGTTTTACTTAAGAGGTACTTCCAGGGGTATGATAAATCTTGAGAGGGATGGTCGTTCATGAGTTTTTCTCTTGTTAATTGCATCTATTTTATTATTTTTTTAGCTTTAACCTTGTAACAAATGCTATACTTATTTATTTAAAACTATACTCTCTTGTCAATAGTCATTTTGTAACCATGGTAACTATAAATGTTCTTAGAACAAAATATGCTGTAATTTAAAAACTTTTGTTTGTTTTCTGTGCCTGAAGATGATGCTACTTGCATTGAAAACGTTAGCATTAAAAGTTTGTTTGTTTGTTACAACTGCTCTATAGTGCTTATTTTATTTATTTATTAGTCAATGTATTAACAAAGCAGTAAAACTATTATGGATTTTAAAAGAAGCATCACCCACATTGAAGGACAGAAAGAAGAAGCAACTAAGATTTTTAATATAGACAGGAAATATACTAAGAACTTGAGTAAAAAATTGTAACCTTTTGCCAAAGAGAGATGGTTAAATAAGTCCCATCAATTGTCTTCTTCAAGTAAAAGGTAAAATTACAGTCTTTGCTGAATTAACAATCAATCCAACCCTTATCATACCACTTGGAAACTGTATTGAGAGCTGACTGAAACACCTCAATACAGTCCTGGGAAACTTTCTCACTACAATGATGGCTATGTCGTCGGCATAACCAACAGTGAAGAAACTGCTCCCATTGAATGTAGTTAAGAGATCATTCACTACAAGGCATCAAAGAAGGAAGAGGGAAAGTATTCTTCATTGTGGGCAACTTCTATCTCTGAATATCTTAACTTCCTTTTCATAAAGTATACTGTAACAACCTTATGCTTCAGTATGGAAACAATCCAACGAATAATTGTTGAACAAATTCCATGCCTACTTGCTGCAAAGCCAATTTGCTCAAAAGAATTTGACTCAAATGTCCCTTGGATATCAAGAAATGCTCCTAAGGCAACTTCTTTGCTCTCTCAATGAATGACACAACCTCATGGAGAGCATTTTCAGTCGATTTGCCAAAATGATAGACAAATTGACTGTGAAGAAGAGGAGTCTTTATTAAAGCTCCATCTCTAACAAATCTATCCACCAGCCTTTCCATTATTTTCAATAAGAATGATGTCAGCTGATTGGATGATAGTATTTTGGCTTCAGTTTAAAAACTATGTCCAGACTTAGCTATAAAAGAAACCCTTACCTGCCTCTAGGACCATGGAATATAGCGAAAAGCCAAATAGGCCCTGAAGATATGGCATAAAGGAGAGGTGCAGTTCACTTTTTACTGCTCTGGACGGAATACTCTAAAAGCATATGTTAATTTCTAGCATTTTAAAGCAGTTCCAGTCATATACTAAAGAACACATATTTATTTAATACAACAATAAATTACTAAATAAATAAAACACAATAATACACAACAATAAAACACAATACACAATAACACAATAAATCACAATAACACAATAATAAATTACTAAACACACAAAGTAAATGTGTATTTTTTAGTATATGACTAGAACTGCTTTAAAGTGCTAGAAATTAACATATGCTTTTAGAATCAAAAAAGGCCAAGATATCAATATGTTGTTGTAAAAACAATGGCAGAATACCATCTGGCCCATCTAATATTTGACTGATTGATTGCCTCCCAACAAGATCCCAATCCTCCCTCTTGGCATGATAAACATGACCATCGAAGTCAGACTGCTTCTGCAAACATGATGAGCCTTTAATCAGAGTAGATTCAGGAAAATCTACTTGAAAGAATTCTTTTAAAGAGTCCTTGCAAGTACTAGTCGTCCTCCCATCTGGTAGGATGAGTAGTACAAAGTTACTCTCTTAAAACTGCTCTTTTCGGTATTCTAAATAGGATTTCTAGAATTCTAGCACAATTGAGCAGA
>WUQG02047863.1:0-10417 GCA_011317285.2 Androctonus mauritanicus
TTACATGCAGTAGATTTTTAATACATTAATATACTGTATTTTTAAAAATAAAAAAAATTCATTTGTATATTTTTTCCCAAAACTTTTTTCAAATCATTTAAGTTGGAGATTTACAAACCGTGAGCCATCATCGCCGCCGTCAGAGGGCCGCGAAAAAGGCGATACGGACAAAATATCACTTAACTAGTATACTACATTAGAGAAAATTCAGATTTCTCTATAACGAAGTTTCTGTATATCGAAATTTTTCTAAAGCACCTTCAATTTTGATATATGGAGGTCCGACTGTATTTTAAAAGGATATTTTCAAATATTTTATTTGAAATAGTAATGGTTTTGATTAACTCATGATATTGTTAATCAAAATGTTTATCATTTAAATTTTAGTTTAATTATAATTTGAATATTTAATTAAATTTCTATAACTTATTTTAGTTTCTGTTGTTTTGATCATCTAGAAAATAACATTGAAATGAGAAAAACACGTTATTAATTCAGGAAATTAATAATAAATTCAATTTATTTTGTTTATAACTCTGATTTTAATTGATTTTTTTAACATTTCAAAATGACAACCGAATATTATTTTGATTTTTTTCTAATTTTACAAAGTTTTCCAGGCAATTATTTCTAAAAAGATGTTAAAACGTATTTCTTTAAAAAATATAAAAACTTTTCAATCAAAAAAATTTTTTGTCTTTTTAAATAATAGCTTCTTTCAAATGGTCTAAATGGTATAGTTCTCTTTAAATATTTTATGTATTATAATAATCACGGATAAAGTTTAATGATTTAAAGAAAACTTTTCCAAGAAATAATTATCTTAAGACAGACTATTGATTTTAATTTTATGATAAACAACATTTCAGATTTTTTCCTGTAAGATAAAATTTCTTATTCACTGCATTTATTTGTTTATTGTAGAAAATTTGGTATTTTTTAGAAATAAAAATAAAATAGATAAATATAAACAATAATTGCTTATTGATATCCGTTAAAAACTTTGAAACATATATCAGAAATCAGACATTATATTTTAGTTTAAATAATCAATACTATAAAAAAAATAAATTTACAGCATATTTATCTAGTATTGCATAAAGTTTAAAAAGCATAAATTATTAAAAGGTTTTTATAGCAAATTTTAAATAGGGTACTGTGGGGTGAAATGAGCCATGGTGCGATGTGAACCAACCTAAGCTTAAACGTCGCTAAAAATAAATTATAGCAAAGTTTTAAAACTATCACCAGAGGGTTCTATCTATTCACCTTTCTCCTCGCTTTGGAAGTAATGGCGGTTGTTTAAATGCTGTCGTTCTGTAGGAAAAAATTTTTCTTTTTTGGATCGTATAGTTCGAGGTAAGCAAATTTTGCTCACTGTAAACCTATCGCCATAATGTATAGCAAATATCTATTATTATAATAGACTAAAAAGTACAATTTTTTTTTGTATTGATGCTTAACTATGATTAACAATATACCCGTGGTTTCGTTAGGCTTAGTGTAGTAGCTTTGGCGCCAGAATTTTTTTCCCGTGACCCATGTAGTTGGGTTGTAATGAACCACTCGTGGTTGGGTGTAATGAACCACTCGTGGTAGGATGTTAATAATGTGTAAATAAAAATATCATCGGCTTAGGGGTAAAACTTATTAAGTTCATTTAAAAAAAAATAATTTTGTGCCCAAGTTGATCTTACCAAAAAAAAACACTGTTGAATGCAAATCAAGCCAATAAACAAGATTTAAAAACTGAAATTGGAAACTATAACATCCTGCTAGTAAAAACATCCCAGTTTTATTGTAATGCAATAACTTAAGTTTTAAAATTAGGCCTATTCATGTATAAAATCTAGAAGTAAGTTTTACAAGTAAGCTGATGATAGGCCTTATATATATTTATTTACCTACCCAATAAATATTTTATATATTTTTTTGGACTATTATTGTACATTTTTAACTGTTCACTCAAAAGAAAATAAATAAGCATTATTGGTTTTTTCTAATAGAATTATGCCTCGCAAGTACAAAACATCTCATTGTAAGTGCCAATGGGATCCTTCCAACATGGAAAAAGCACAAAAAGCAGCACAAGATGGATCATCAATCCGTGAGGCAGCGAGAATGTTTGCTGTACCTTATCCAACACTGCGGCGTAGAGTCTTTGTTATAAAAAAAGGGGTCCAGATGAAGAAAATTGGTGGTCAAACAGTGTTCACACCTGATCAAGAAACAGCATTAGTAGAAAGACTTTTATATCTTGAATCAAAAGGATTTCCATTGACAAAAACAGATGTAAGAAAAGCTGCTTTTGTTTTTGCAACTAATAACAATATTCCTAACAATTTCAACACTACAGATAAAATGGCTGGTGTTGATTGGTTTTATTAAGAGACACAGTGCTGTATTGTCATTGAGAAAGCCAGAAAGTCTCAGTTTTGCAAGAGCTAATGGTTTAACAAGAGAGAAGCTAAATGAATTTTATGATATGTTGGAAAAAACAATCACACAATTGAAACTTAAGGACAGGCCTGAACTCATTTTTAACGTTGATGAAACAGGTATGCCAATGAACAATAAGCCACCTGAAAAGGTTTTGGCGAAAAAGGGAAAGCGAGATGTGCATCACATGACATGTAAGGAAAAGGGAGAAAATGTTACTGTTGTTGCCTGCTGTAGTGCAGCTGGATATTACATTCCGCCAATGATTATTTTTAAAGGTGTCCGGAAGAGGGAAGAATTTTCAAGAAGAATGCCACACGGGTCCATCATTCATATGACAGAGAGTGGATGGATAAATGAACATTCTTTTTTGTTGTGGCTGAAGCATTTTGTTCGACATAAGCCATCAGGAAATGTTTTACTTATATTAGATGGACATGCATCACATGTAAGATCACTTGAAATAATAAATTATGCTTTGGAAAATAAAATCACACTTTTGTGCCTGCCAGGCCATACAACTCATGAGCTACAGCCATTAGACAAATCATTTTTCAAACCTTTAAAAGTTTTTTATAAACAATATATGAATCAATGGGTTTTTTCAAACCCAGGCAAATCTTTTTTGAAATGTGATTTTGGAGGAGTTTTTTCAACATCATGGGAAAAAGCCTGTTCAGTTGGAAATGCTGTCTCAGGCTTCAGAGCTACTGGAATTTTTCCTCTCAACAGATTAGCACTTGATGATTCCAAGCTAAAACCTGTTAACAGTGAAATGAGAGCACCTATGCCCAGCTTGAATAGTCCTATTAATGACAATGAAGAAAGTAGGCTTGGTAATTCATTAAATCAGACTATTAGCATTCAAAGTGCATCGCCATGTTCATCTGTCACATCATCAGTGTCAACATCTACACTTAATGCTAATTTTGATGAACTTTTGCCTTCACCAAATAAAATATCAAAATCCTTGAATAAAACCAAGCGACAAAAGCAGTCTGCTATGATTTTGACAACACCACCATATATTGATTACATCACAAAAACAAAGTCATCCAACAGTAACAGCACTTCTGTGCAGAAGAAAATTAAACAATCAGGGGAATTAAATAGTGATAATTATTGTGGGTTTTGTAATGGGTACTTTTATGCCCCATCAAGCTCCAAATATGCCCTATGGATCCAGTGCAACAACTGCAAAACATGGTTTCATGAGTATTGTGTTGGGGCAATGGGAAAATGTTCCTTTACTTGTGGTAAATGCTTTAATAAAACAATTTAAATTTGATTTGTTGCTCAGTAGTTGTTTAGCCTTCCTACACCATGAACTATGCATGTGAATTTCAAAGCTTTCATTTCATTTCACATGTTGGAGGTGAAACTTACTCTTGGTTCATTTCACCCCACAAGTTGGGGTGAAATGAACCAAAGGTATGGTCACATATTTTTTCCTCTCCATAAAACAGTTATAAACATTATTGGTTCAAATTATTTCTTAGCATAAAATAGATGTTTCTTGAAGTAATAACAATGACATTTTAAAATTTGAAGCTTTAGTTATTTTTTTATGTTACATTTTCTCTGAACTGGCTCATTTCACCCCACATTACCCTACAGTTTTTTGCACCTGAATGAATTAAAATCCATACAAGTGCAAAAACTTGTTCTTGCGAACGAATAATTTTGATTTCTAAGTGGAATATCCCAAAAACATCTAAGAAGGGACCTTCATTTTGTGGATTCAATTACTAAAAATACATAGCACCAATCGATAGAGCACCTTAAAAAACCTCTATCGGCGGACTGTTGATGAAACGAAAGCCACAGATATTCAAAGTTCACAGAATAACTGATATTATATAATTTTCAATTGATATATGTTTAATTTCAAATATTCTATGACCTATTTTAACGATGATTGTTGATTCAGAAAAAAATAGAAGGAATAGTGAGCACATTTGAAGAAAGGTAAAGATGAACAATTGGATTCATGACATATTTCACAAGTATTGAAATTGAAGCAGTAATCAACAGTGTGAATGATTCAAGTCACCGTCAAGATATCCAGTTTTGTAGGAAGAATATCGGATCATATTTTGGAAAATTGGAGCTGTAAACTGGGAATGAGTGAATTTCTTCAATTTCAATACTGTGAAACATGTCATGAACCGATAGTCCATCTTTAGCTTTCTCAAATGCGCTCACTATTCCTCCCATTTTTGTCTGAACCACACAAGCATACTTAAGGTACACAATAATTGCAATTAAATATTATTATGATCGTTGAAAATTATATCATACCAGTTATTCTGTGAACTTTGAACATCTCTAACTTTCGTCTCATCAGTAGTCCGCCGATAAATGTTGTCTGTTTAGAGGTTTCTTAAGGTGCTGCTATGCATTTTCAGCAATCAAATTCACAGAATCATGAAGATTCCTTGTAACATTTAAATAAAACGAGGAACATTTAAAGATTTTGTTTAAAAAAATTGAAAATAGTCGTATATTATATTCCAACTTTAAAATAAAAATCCTTTAATATTATATTATATGTAGACGATAAAATTTGTACTGTAACTGAATGGTTGAATATGTTTGTTTATATCTTCAGATATGAAGGTATATTCCACAAAAAGCATCTAATATACAAAAAATAAGCCAAATACAGTACTAAGAAATTACGATATTTGTTACACTTTAGATGCGGCTACTTGGTTGACGATTTAAGAAAAAAAGTAATAACGTCAACCAAATTAGCTGCATCTAATTTGTAATAACAAATATACTACTTTCTTAGTAGTGTACGTTGCTTACTTTATACATATTAGATGCTTTTTGATGAGATATTATTTATTTTTTACAAGAAAATCATTTTTCTGAGAGAGAATTCTGACAACAATACGTTAATACATCATTAAATACCTTCTTTTTATTTCGATTGAATCGAAATTTTTTGGAAAAATTTAGTAAAACAATAATCATACATACTTTATATTAAACTAGCAGACCCGTGCCCGGCGTTGCCCGGGCCGTTCACGCGTTGCTGTGTTATGCATCTAAATAAAAATCTAAACAAAAAGGCAGTTTTGATACATCAAACATAATTTATTAATGATCAAATGTATAGAATACATCAAAATGAAAATTAAATATATCGGTAATATATTTTTTATTGTAGTGCTTGTAAATATACAACATTTTTTGTTTTCCTATCTGGTGCAAGAACAAATAAATTTGATGGTTTTCCAACTCGTGAACACCCAACGTAGAGCTGTCCATGTGAGAAGCATGGATTTATCAAATTTAATCCGCATATTTGCAATGATTGTCCCTGTGCTTTGTTAATGGTCATTGCAAAGGCTAGTCGTACAGGAAACTGTAGACGTTTGAATTCAAATGGAGTATCCGTTGGTATCATGGGAATGCGTGGTAGTAGTACATGTTCCCCTTGGTGTTTTCCATTTAAAATGGTTGCCTCAATTATATTATTCATTAATTTTTTTACTGATAGCCTAGTCCCATTGCATAGTCTCGGTGGATTTATATTTCGTAGAAGGATGATTGGGGAACCAATTTTCAAAGATAAAATATGCGGTGGCATTCCTGGTAGATCCAATGAATTTAAAAATTCTATTGGATAATTAACTGATTCATCGTGATTGACAACAGTATCTATAGACTTATATGTTGTTTCTTCACCAGGTATTTCATTTTGAATTGTGCAGTTTATTGAATTCACATCAATGTTTTTGGCTGCCAATATAGCACGCTCGTTAACCCATCGATTATTTTTATAATTCTGCGATAAATTTGGAAAAACTTTGGCAATCAATTCATCAGTGGATTTTACAAAGTGACAAAAAGTTTTCTGGTAATGTAATACAGTGTGTGGATTCGTCGATTTCCATTTTACCATTCCCAATATCTAACAATTGTTTTGCAAATCGTTCAGAAGATTCATTTTGTTGTAATTGAACACGCATATTGATCTTTAAAGATATTTTCTCCACATACTGCCATAACACTGATGATTTGAGACACGCATTCAATCCATCTGCAGGTGTTGAACGTGGTATAACTGGTAGAGTTTGTCGAAAATCACCAGCTAGCAAAATGAGTGCACCACCAAAGAGCTGCTCATTTCCTCTCAAATCTTTTAATGTGCGATTGAGTGCTTCCAATGATTTCTTGTGTGCCATGGTGCATTCATCCCATATTATAAGCTGACATGATCTTAGTACTTTTCCCATCCCAGAATATTTGCTAATATTACATGTTGGAGTTTCAATTACCTGCATATTTAATGGCAATTTCAATGCTGAATGTGCTGTTCGACCACCGTCCAAAAGAGTTGCTGCAATACCAGATGATGCAATAGCAAGTGCAATATTATTTTGTGATCTTATAGTTGCCAGAATAATTGAAATAAGAAAAGTTTTGCCAGTGCCTGCAGATGCATCTAAGAAATATAAACCACAACTCTTATTAGATATTGCATTTATAATTGTGTCATATGCTATCCGTTGTTCTAATACCAATTTCGGCAGATTAATTCGAACAAATGTTTGTAATTCATTAACATCGAAGTGCGTTTCTCGTTGTATATCACGATCGAAAATGTCATTACCAGATCTATTTGGAGCAATCATTCCCAATTCTGTCAGTGGTTTGTTGGCTATTGTCAAACATATATCCTCAATTAAAATCAATGCTTCATTGTATATATTTGATCTAAATTGAATGTTGGGATTAGCATTTATTCTACGCATGCGATGTAAAATGTCTTCACTCATATAGTCTTTATATTTTTCCCAAAGATCCTTTGGATTAGCCGGAAAACATGTAATTAATATGATGGAAAATAGTGTACGTATCTGCTGTGGTTGAGCTGTATTAGAAGCATCAGCGAGTGAAATATCCCAATGAGCATCGTTTTCTAAGAGATTTAATTTCTGGCAAGCCTCACGAAATGTAGCACACACATGGCCATTGACTGTTTTTAATTCTTGGAAAGATGTTGGTCCACGAACATTGATTAATAATAATCTTAGGTAAAAGCATTCTGCGTTATTTGGATGTACAGTGTACAGACGACCCAATACATCTGTGGAATATAAATTTAGGTGTCCTTGTACTGCTTTACCTTGTTTACGACGCTGAAATTTTCTTGATGTATTCCACGTAAAATAAGTTGGTACTTCAGAGTACAGTAGTGTCCTTGCAAAGGTGTCATTTCTACATAATGTGAAAAATTCAGTTAATGTTGTTGGCGGTGGTGACATTGCTCTTGCACGTACATTATCTGATGTAAAATACACTCGCTGTCCATTTTCAAGATGTACTGCTAAATGAATAACCGTTGGATATCGCTCATGAATGGGAAATGATAAAATACGCCATACAGCCTCATTGCTACTTATGTAGCGTCCCAGTTGATATTGGGTGACTTCATCGTTAGATACAGTTTTTTTTCCACTCCAAACACTGCCATATCGCTTCCTTTGTTCACATATTTGCAAATATATTTTATAGCTTTCACTGAATTGCAGTACTCAACATTTATGTGTGCGTTATACGTTTTTAGTAGTAATGGAGAATATGGTACTACCCAACGATTATCAACATCAATAGTATTATTGAGTACTTTTAGTTTAATGGATTTTCCACCATCTTCGGTAGATCGTCGTCGATAGAGTGGATATCCATCATTGCCTGTAATAGTTTCAGCAAGTAAGTCTCTAGGATACCGCTTTGTGCACTTTCCATCTGACATGCATGGTGAATTATTATTTAGCGAGCCACATGGACCATGAATCATATTTTTTGAGACAATATCGTGCAAGTCTTTATCAATTTCAATGTCTGGTATTTCTGCAGAGATGATTTCATCAATTCTGTTTGGTGTTATCTTTTCCATCATCCATATTAAAATATGCGCATGTGTAAACCTCTTTTTTGCCATTCAATAGAATACATCCAACAGCGCGTATCTCCAAATACATGGTGTTTGACAATAAAATGTATTAAAGATTTTAATTTTTGTTTAAATACACGTGCAGAAATATCATGACGATCTGATGGTGATTGTCCAGTTAATAAAAGCTCCTTTATTTCATCCCATGCAGGGTTGCATGTAAATGTGATGAAAAAATCTGGACGACCATATGCACGAACATACGTCATTGCATCTTGTGCATATTCATGCATGTGTCTTGGGCTGCCTGTAAATGTGGATGGTAAAATGACCATTTTTCCCAATTCACTGAGATTGCGATCATTTACAACTGCATCACGTAAATGGATGTACTCTTCAGAACGCAATTTGACTTGATTTAGTCGTATGTAGAGGAGTCTTTCACTTTCTATTTTTGCATACATGTCAACAATGTATTGATGAAATAATTGTCTACATTTCAATATATGATTATCAGCATTCTCACGAATCATCGTTCGATATGCATAATAATTCATAGCACTGACCTTTTTGTTAATGTCCACATTAATTGTAGGATTTCTCATATTAATATTAAAATGATATCCATCCTCTCCTTGCCAAAATAGAATGGGATATTGTAATGCATCATATGAACGATGCGTTTCTGATACTTGCTGGACTTGGCACCATTTCTACGATGAAGAATTATATCGCGAGAATTAAATTCTTCACCAACTATGACAATTGCCACTTCATCGATCGTTGGTGCGTTGAATTGTCTTCGATGTTGACCAATAGGTGTTTTATCTGCCTTTATTATTACTTTGTAATCGTCAGATGGCATTTGTTCAATGGCGGTTTTAAATAATTTGATTAATTCATTATGTTGTTCAAATAAATTTTGTAATTCAGCGATAATCTCTCGTTTAGTATTCATATTCAGTTGACACCGTCTGTTGATTTGTTCGTCAGTATTTCCCATAAAATATATCTGAAGATATTTGTGATCAGCATTTGGCAAGGGTAGTAGTGATCCAACATGGTGATAAATTTGCCCTTGTACTATAAATGTTGGCATATAATTTGCGCGAACGATATTCGTTGCTCCGAACGATGTCATTTGGAAGCATGAATTGTACTTGCGTATATTTTTCAAAAAAATGTTTTGATTGACTTGTTTCACCTGATACTAAAGTTAATAATGGTTCAGATGGTGATTGCAAGTCTGGTAACTTTACTTTTCCACCTGCACAGCACATACCTGGTGTTTCATTTTTAAATTTTTGAGCATCACAGTACGTACACTTTTTATCCATTTTTCCAATAATTACACTTGGATGAAGACTGTAATTGTAAAGGGGATTGTAATTGAAACCACATAAATTCAAATCAGCATGTATCGTTCGTCTTGTCTGTGTACTGCGAATTCGATCTCTTTCTTGCCTAGTTTTTCTCTGCTCGCTTGTCTCTAATGATCGAGCAAGAGCAGTGTGATCTCGATCTCTTTCTTGCCTAGTTTTTCTCTGCTCACTTGTTTCTGAAGCTCGTTCTTCTCTTCTTCTTTTTGCTTGATTTGTAGATCGACCAATGGCACTTCGCTTTGGTGGCATAATTGTGGGGTTAAATAAAACGTATTTCCAATTATTTTCTTCTGCTGTAAATCAATAATATTTTTATTTATTCACGTAATAATAATTCACGAACGTCAAACGCAAAAACCATATCTAGATGGCGTTCAGATAGATCGTGGTTTTATATCTATTGCAAAGTCGACTATTCAGAGTCTAACAGAACGGCGACTAATCCTCGACTGTTACTACTGTTTCTACCCACCCCCGTCGTTTGAAAAATTTCAGCTAATTAGTATCGCGGCGCTCTCGATGACGTCAATAAATGGCTGAACTTCGAAATGAAGAATGTTTTAACTTACACTTAAACTGTGATCTCGATCTCTTTCTTGCGTATACTCACTTGTTTCTGAAGCTCGTTCTTCTCTTCTTCTTTTTGCTTGATTTGTAGATCGACCAATGGCACTTCGCTTTG
>WUQG02047874.1:0-10417 GCA_011317285.2 Androctonus mauritanicus
TTTCTGGAAAATAGTCAAAATTATAGTTTAATTATTAAATAACAGATGGTGCCACCTTATCCCAAATTTAAAATAATAATTATTAAGTCCAACAGATGGTGGCACCTTAGTTCAAATTTAAAAATATTAATCATTAATTCAGTTATTTCAAAAATTTGTCCGCTAGGGGAGTTTGTGCTATTTGGATTATCGGATTATTTGAAACTATAATTTAACAGTCAGTGTTCTATTGAATACTTTTCTCAAATTTAATTATCAAAATAATAATAATTAACTTACAACTAATGTTACAGACAGTTGAATTTTAGCCATACTAACTCCTGTAATAAGTCAATCAGTGACTACTGTACTTTAATATTATTGCCATGCTTTTAATTCTATATATATGCTGCTGTTTCATACAAACTATGATATTTTATATCTTTATTTATATATTAAATATATAGCTGATATAATTTCTGAATATAACATAATTAGATTCTCCTCTAGTGATGATGATTAAAAAGTATCAATTGGTGATTTTGTTGTGATAAGGATATACAGTACTGTATTTAAAAAATTATGTTTCCGAAGCTTCATCAGATAAACACTTAGTTTTTTGGAAACTTGTCTGTGATCACTCTATTTATGATCTCTGCAGTTTTTAGAAAGGGACACTGATAAGATTATCATTTGGTGGAAGGTGAATCTTTAACCTGTTGAATGCCTTTGACATATGAACACTGCAAGATAGCAGAACAAAAATGATAAAGAAAACAATAAAAAATGCATAGAAATAAAAAATTCCATCCTGACTTATAATGTGGAGCTATCACAGAGCAGCTTTTTGTGTTTATTGGTGAAAATTTCTCTCTGATGATGGGTCCTAAATTTTCCGATTGCCAAATTTCTTTTTAAATTTCGTTCTTAAGAAAGAAAATGTTAATGGATTTTATTTGTAGAATTTGGATTATTTTTCATTGATTCTGCTTTTTATTCTATTATATTTTAGTATCCATGATGTAGAGTTTGGAAACTGCTATATTACTGCTCATAATAAGTGACTACTTCAGTTTAAGCACTAAAAAAGCAGATGCACAGTTCATAAAACGAAACTTTTATTAGTGCAAACGCTTTCGATGCAAACACATCATCATCAGGCACAGGTACACAAAAATTACTAGAACAAGCCGTTACAAGCTTTAAAATAAATAGAATAGAACATATGATTTTAAGAACAACGCACGCTACGTTGGTGACGTGTAGCGGTAAACAATGACGAGATTAAGTTTCGGTTGGCTACGAAAGTTAAATAACAAAGAATTAATCCCGTAAATCCAGCACAATAAAGTTACATAACGTAGACAGAAAGCACAAAATAAAGCCTAGCATATAGTTAATTGTGTCGGGAGACTGTTCTTAGGTTTCGCGCGTCTCCAGATCCGCACAGTGTCATTATCCTCCATAAAGTGGTATTTCGTTAACTCAAAGGTCATTCTTCATCCAACACTGGGGTTTCTTTTCCTAGAAGATATTTCCATGAGGCGGGTAATGTCCTAGTCGGTTGATTAATGTTTATTAGGTTGCTAGTTCTTTCACTAGCGTAAACTTCCAAGGCCTCAGCTAAGGTAGCATGTTTTTCTTTCTTCAAAGTTTTCACGACTTTAGCTTCATCCCATTTAACGTGGATGTTAGACTCAAGGGCTTTCATGGACAAAGCTGTGGTCATTCTTCGATATTCTATGTCCTTCTTATGTTCCCCTATTCTTTTCTCTAGGGCTCTGGTAGTTACACCAATGTATACTTCATCTGCTCCAGTATCATCGTCTTTAAGTGGTATCTTATATACCCCTGCTTTTAGCTTCGGTTCCACTTTGTCCTTCTCATTCCTAACCTGGTTGAATAATGTAGGAAATCTTTGAAAAGCTAGTCTCCGATCTTTCTTTTTCGTCAATTTCTTAATTAATCTTGAATCTCTCATCGCACAGGGTACCGGTTGGTATGTGCGATGAGAGTAATCTGGAAATTAATTTCCAGATTACTCTCAGTTAATTGGGAGTCTACTGCATATTAACTGAGAATGATGTCAGAAATACTTGCAATACTGCATATTTTCTAAAATATATTCATAAAATACTTGTTTTCTGTGTATATCTATTTTATTTTATTAAAAAGTTTTAATTATTTATGTTGATGATAGAGAATATTGTTAGTGTCAATTGTTTTATATGCATTTCTAAATGGTGAAATTTTTCATTTTGTTTTGCATTATTATTACATCATTAATTTAAAATGTATCATTTTAAAGCAATTTCTATGCTAATTGTAAAAATATTTTTTGCATTATGTTTCACTCAGAGTGCTATTTTAAGCCAAAATTCAACTAAACTTGCTATAGAAAACTATTAAGTAGCCATTGATATCATATTAAAAACAATAATTTTAATACACAAAATAACCAAGATAAATATATTTGTCTTTATTTTGCTGAATATTCTTTTCTATTAAGTTTTTGTAATGGATGATTTGTATCGTATTTTGACTTAATATAATACAAATTATCAATAAAAGTTTAATTTTAAAAATTCAGATTTAAAGTTTAAAAAATAATTTTTATCACTTAAAAATTTTATCCAAAAAATTCTTTTATCATGCGTGAAATTGTTTCTCATTGTTAGTTTTAATTCAAATTCCTTAAAAATATTTTCTAACATTTCAATTTTAAGATTTTTATTGACACCAAAATAATATGCAGTTCTCCATCAAAATAGCTTGCCTATAATCATTGTTTTTAACAAATTACCCTGAAAAAGTACACTTACTTTTCAGTTGTAAAATTCAGTCTTTAAAAACAGCACTACTGCAAGTAACAAAAGGGTTTTTATTCATAAAACGTTTTTGGACCACAATTTGGTCCCTCTTCAGTACAGTACAACTCAAATGAAGAACTCAGAATCTTAAGAACAAGAACTTTAGAACACAATCTACAAAATCTGTTACATAAACTATTCTGCATTTATGTTTATGTAACAGATTTTGTAGATTGTGTTCTAAAGTTCTTGTTCTTAAGATTCTGAGTTCTTTGTTTGAGTTGTACTATACTGGGACCAAATTGAAGTCCGAAAACATTTTATGAATAAAAACTCATTTGTTACTTGCAGTAGTGCTGTTTTTAAAGACAATTACGTATAAGCAAGTAGTTTCTTTTAGAGTTGTAAAATGCATATAAAAATAATCTCAGAAAAATCTTTTCAATAAATCTGAATTAAACTGACAATGAGAAATAAATTTCTCATAAAAATAGCTTCTAGTAAAAATTTTTGTTACAAAAATTATTTTTTTAAATGTTAAATATTATCTTAATTTTAATTTGATATTTCAAAAATTTAACAAAAATTATCATTGGAAACACTTTGTAAAAAATACAACATAAAATAAGAAAAAAAAGGCACACAAAAAAATGTGAATTTCATATTAAAATAGGCAATTTTAGTACACATTTTCATTGTTATAAAATGTTTGTGTGAGGTGATGATTTAAAGGAATCATGAGTTTTGATCATTTTTAAATAATTATATGTGATCTTCAATGAATCATGATTATGACCCTCTATAAAAAATTATTTCATTTTTACTGTAAAACATTCAGCAAGCTCATGAAAATTTACCTGGAATTTTTTTTTCTTTCTAAAAAAGGCTAAGCAAAACCAACAAATTTTAATAACTGGTTCATGCAAACTGGCTGAATGCAACACTACCTCAAAGTATTTGTTAGAAGTAGGAAATTATACCCCTACAATTAAGTTTTTGTCAATATTGCAAAAAAAATATTATGTAGACATTAATCAAGAAAAATTCCTGGTCCATAAAAATACTGTTTTCAATTTATACATTTCTTAATGGTTCTTTTATTCTTAAATGTTTCCAAAAATATCAGTCATAAGAAAATAATCCTAATATGAAAAAAAAAAAAACAAAAAAATTTAAAAAATTATATCTCATTAAAAAACTATACTCAAATATAAGCTGATCTGTGTATAAACCAATCCCCCAACTTCAGAGTTTGAAAATTGGTAAAAATGCAAAACCCAGGTATAAGCCTACCTTCCAGCTTTAGCACTTAACCCTGCACAGTTAGTTGGTTTCTGAGGGACTCCAGGTAACCACTTGTGTCAATAAAAACTGTTTTTTTTTTTAATTCCTTCAAAAATATTAATTTTATTCCATTTCTATATCTGTTTTCTATCAAATAAAACAATTCTGATATAATTATATTTATTTGTATTTAGTTTTTATTGAATTTATTATAATCTAATCCAATTTTATTATGCAAACAAAATATCATATTTCAAAATCATATCATCTTGACAGATATCAGCAGTGTTAAGAAATAAGTTTTATATTATCTCTATACTGCTAGCATTTGGTAGCATTTATTGGCAATAATGTAAACTACAATTTTAATTTGAATTTCGTAATTTTTAAATTATTAATGACAGCCAAAATTTCTTAATGATACCAATCTATTAGAATCAGTACAGTGAATCAACTGCAAAAGGGATATCCACACATCCTGCCAGTTAATTAGCCAGTCACATTTCACTATTAATATATATAATGATTTATAAACAACTAACAATAACCTTAAGAAACTAATATTAAAACTTAAGAACTGATTTTTATAAGATTAACAGATTTTTATGGTTTAATTTACATACAAGAATCAAATAAAATAAATTTACATATATTTCCAATTAATATTAAAAGGATACAGGATATTTCTTTTGCTGTCTCAATGAACTGAGTATAATTTTTATACACATTTTTCTTGAGTTGCCCATTTGTCTCTTCAGCTACATTCACAATTCTCTGTCGAGCACCTAAAAGATCCTCTACTTCTTCACACAACTCATTAAGTTCTTTGACATCTGTAAATAATTAAAATTGAACAGTATTTAAATTTTAGTTTTAATTCAATATAATATAATTAATATTTATTTTCAATAATTCTTTTTTAAAAACATTACATTTTTTCAAAAATTATGCACCATTTATTTTGAAAAAACTGTTATTTATTACAAAATAATCATTGTTTTAAAATGTTTTTTTTATTATTTAAATCAATGTAATATTTGAAAGACTAAAAAATTTTTGATTAATATTAACAAAAAAACACTGTTGACCAGATAGTCATGGTGGAATTCTGTGCTCCCCAGAGGACCAGAGTCTCACATCTCCAAATTTTCCAGAGGGATCTATGCCTGGTCCATTAAACCCCATCTTACATGTGATCCCATTAGGGGTACTCTGTTATGGATAATGGAATATATTGCTGCTTTGTACCCATCAGATAGAAAGTGGCATTAACCCAAATAAAAAAAAGATAAAATATTAATAACAACATTTTGTAATTATTATTGTTTATAAATCCTTAACCAAAAAATACACTATATATATTCTTTTGGTTAAAGAATGCATATAGTATATTCTTTAACCAAATAACTGATAATATTTCAATTTTAAAATAAAGAAAGAGATACTATTAAGAAATTCTTCTCATTATCACAATTATATATTGTGTTCTCTCCAAAAAATTTGCCAGTCAGAATTATGAAGTAGATGAGTAAGAATAATATAATACTTCACAATATAATAAAAATTTCTTTTATTTATAAATGTGACTAAGCAAATCAAGAACTAAAATTAATTGCATTATTTAAATATATATAGATTTAATGATAATTTGTGCAACAAATATTGATTAGCTAATTTTACAATTTTTAACTGAAAAATAAAAATTTCAACATTAATTAAATATACTACACTTAACTAATTAAATATACTACACTTAACAATTAAAGTACTTTTTATTTAAAAAGTAGAATGTTTTAATAATAAATGAAAAAATGATTAGAATTCAATTACTGAAATGCTGATCTTGAGTTAAAATCCTTTATAAGGATTTTAACTCAAGATCAGCATTTCATATACAATAAAACTCAATTATAATGTCTTTCATCTAAAGTGAGAATTGCCATTTAAATCATTTTCTGTTGTATTGAAGGATATAAAAATGTTCACATGGATATGCTTTATTGGCGTTTAATATTCCATTTACCTCTCTTAATTTCTTTGCATTTTATTCTATTTTTAAAATCCTTCAGTATGAGAAACTGGATGATTATGAGAAATTTTAATATTTATAAAAATATCTTTTTAACTTAAATATTAGGAAAAATAATAATAAAAAAATATAAAATAAGAAATTATTTTGTATTTGAAATCAAAAAATAAGAGTTAATTATCATTATCTTGTTATAGCTTTAACATGTCTTAAACACTGTCTGCATTTATGATGTATTTTCTGCTGAACAATTCTCCATGCACAATATTATAAAATGTAATTTTAAACTGAGATTGATATTTATAAAAATTCTTTTATAAAAATATAAGTATGAAAAAATATAGTATTTTCCTGATACTTTTATAATGCACAATTTATATAACAATATAAAATTTCTATTGTTAATATAATTCATATTATTATTTTTTATTGATTTTTAGTATAAATATTGTACCACAATCTACAAAAATTACAATACATTGACAAATGGCAGAACTGGGACACTGATATGAACTTAGGACAAAAAAAAAAAAAAAAAAAATCACAGAGTGACAAGCAATATTTTTCTACTATAGGACATATAATATAGAGTATCTTATTTTTTAATGTATCCAAATATTCTTGGATAATGCACTTTGTTACATTTGAAGAACATTGGAAAAGCTTTTGCTTTTATTAATTTATCTAAATGCTGCATAAGAGTACTTGTTGAGGAGAGCACAAAAGAAAGGTACAGAGGAGAATTACTGAGAAAAAGCAAATAAGAAAATTAAACAACAAAGAAACTTATCTAAAAAGAAGAGTTATGCCAACAAACAACAGAAAAGAAGATTGACTTCAGAAATAACACCTTAACTAGAGAACATAAAGCAAAGATTGTGTTACTTAAAAATGAAACTTGCAAAAATTTTTAAATCATATATAGAAGAATCAGAAGCATTCAAATTAAATCAGGAAAATAGATAAATTAACAAAAGCAAATGGTTTTTTAATGTTCTTCAAATGTAACAAAGAACATAGCACAGCTTGCTCAAGAATGTTTGAGGCCAATAAAACACATAGGATACCCTATATCATGCACCCTATAGTATAAAAATGTCATTCACCACTCTATGATTTGGAAAAGCAATTGTGAAATAGTTCATGCCTAAAATGGAAGTCTATCAAAAAACCTTACCATCATCGGAAGCTTTTGTTAAGATGCATTCAGAATTGAGCCCAATATCTGGTGAAACTATGATCACCTTGAACTTTCAAAGTCTCTACCCATCTTCAGCTCTCTCCTGGATTGTTTATTCTTCTATAGGTTGTATATCTTACAAAATATCAAAATTTTAGAGAAATAATCAGACTTCTAAGAGTTTCACTTAACTTAATTTGTTATGACTCATATTTCATATTTGATAAAAGATTTTACAGACAAATTAAATGCATCCTGATTGGGAGCCCAATAGCAGGATACTAGCAGAACTCATTCTAAGATTTGTTGAAGAAAGGAAATCTTAATAAACCTTGAATGCGTCTATTATTTTGTACATCAGATATGTCGTCGATATTTTTATCATTTGAAAGGACAAAATAACAGCAGATCAATTTAAAGAAGGCTTTATGTACAGCAATCTAGATCTTAAATTAAACTTAGAACAAGAAAGTAAAAGTAAAATGCATTTCTTAGATGTAACTGTACTCATGAAAAATGGAAGATTCAGAATAATAGTTTACAGAAAGCTGACCTAGGATTCAATCTAATAACATCATGGTCCAATTACCTAAATAAGTTAAAATGTGCTGTCTTCCAATCATTTTTTTTAGAAGAATCTCTCATATTGTTTAGAACAGTGGTTCTCAACCTTTTAGGTTCACCCAAAGAATATCAAAATTTCTCCATACCACTACCATTTATAAAAATTTTTGTCATCAAAATAAAATATTTTTTATTCATCTACCTATCATAAATAAATAAGCACTTTTAGCAAGTATAGTGGCAATTTAAATTTGCCACTATACTTGCTAAAAGTGCTTATTTATTTATGATTATTGGTCTGTTAAGAGCAAGTTGTTTATTTAAGTGCTAAAAATGTTTTAGTTTTTTTTTATAACCAAAACATAAATACCATAATAAAAGTTAAAATATTTAATTTTAGAAACAAAATATTAATTATTACTACTAGCATTTCCAAAATTACTACATAAAAAAACTATAAAAAAACGTCAAAATATAAAAAAAATTAATAAGAACCTTGATCTTGTTTTGAAAAACAATTTTTTAATATCAGGCTCTATGCTACTTAGTTTTAAGCATAAATTAGGATCAAGTATTAATTTTATTCTATATTTGTTTTTTAAATAGTACATGCCATGGACTGAGCACTTGTACTAGTTTTCACTATACAAATTCCAAAATAACTTATAAGGACAGTGTAAAAACCATTGTGTAATATGGTACTAAAATAGCATATGACATAGAGCAATGGTTTCAAACTCAAATTGCATGCAGGATGAATGTGCAATTTGAAAAGAAATGAAGTGCTGAATATTTTTAAACTAGATTATAATGAAAGGAAAATATTTATTTGTAATTACTTTCATTTTTTATTACAAAAATATCGAAACAACATTATGTAATTATGAGATTATAAAACAGTTTTTCCATTTTTGACTACTATTTGACATCTAATGACGATGTGAATCTGCTAAAATTTGTACCCTTGGAGACAAATTACTGAAAGCTATTTTTATTAAAGATTCTAAAAGTTTATCAATTGATTTCTGTTATGAGATTTATTCATTTTCATCTGTGAAAAGAACTATTGGCATATGTACATATCAAAAGCATATGTAGTCCCAAACAGTGCAATTATTTTAATGGCAAAATTTCATGAAGGATGATTCATAGATATACAGTAAAAAGAGCAAAAGTGGGAATAGTTATCATCAATAGTAGTTATTATAGCACAGTACAGGTTGAGTACAGTACACTTTAAAACTTTACATTATTGTTTTATTAATGTTAAATTGTAATAATTTTCTGATTGTAATATGTATTTACACAAATAGCTAAAATGTCATGGGCCATACAAAATTGCTTTGCAAGCCATATCCAGCTCATGGGTCACTAGTTTGAGACAACTGATTTAGAGTGCATTAAGCCTAGACATTTTTCTCTATGACAAAGAGCTGACAAAGGCAGTAATTTACATAATGGAAATATAGTTTTAATTTCTTTTCTTTTTATATCAGCTTTATATTATTTGAATAAATTATTTAAATATAATTTTTCAAAAATAATTTATTTTTTTGTGTACCACCAGTAAGTTCATCACATACCACTAATGGTACATATATCATAGGTTGAGAATCGTTGGTTTAGAAATTGGAGTTTAATAGAATTGTCCATTACAAAAAGACCCATGGGTAAATGAAGTATTCACACACAGAATTTTTAAGATTGTTGAGAAAACCACAGAAGAAAATAGAATCTCTAATATAAACGAACATAATGTTAATTCAAAATAGGAGCCAAAGTTATAAAGCTTATGCACTTGTATTGTTTTCCCTAAGCAATTTGAAACTGTTAGGAAAGCAGTAAAAGACCAACACAAGATATTAGCATGGAAAAGGGATCCTGCTATCTTTAGTGCATTCAGGAATGAAAAAAACAGATATGATGAAAGACATTAACAGGTTTTGAGATTCTGTTGTTTAATCACAACTTAGGAATCCAGCATTATACAGATTACTAAATGAAATTATACGAAAGAATCTATGAGCACAAAAGTAGTATTAAGATAAAACTTTCCACAATTTTGGCAAAGGAAAAAACAGGAATAAAGTGGAATGACACTAAAATTATAAAACTATAATTTATGCAGCATGCTTCATAAGCAGAACAATAGTGATAGTAAAGCATAGTTAGTTGGAGATATAATAAATGTAAAAATTTATTTCACCCAAAGCAAAGCAATCAAACACGTCACACTTACATAACAGGATTTTTTAATAAATATATATATGCATGCATCCTGGATCGAAAAAATCAACTAACACGAATCTTTAAACCAAAGATTCGTGTTAGTTGATATCTACATTGTAGTTTGGGATATACATATATATTCATTCAGGGCCAGCCCTAGTCTTTGCCACCCACCTGCAAATACAAACGTAATGCCCCTTCCCTTTCAAGAATAAAGAGTATTTCTCAAAAAAGTACACATAACTAACATAACATATTTATTGAAATTTTGGCGCTAACAAATTTTGAAATTAAATCACTCACATTTAACTGACAACATACATCATTTTCAATAGCAATAAG
>WUQG02047885.1:0-10417 GCA_011317285.2 Androctonus mauritanicus
GAGCCCCCAGTGACGGACCTCGGAATCACCAACGCGACGTGACCCCTTTAGTCGCCTTTTACGACACGCAGAGTCAAAGGATGAGCATATTCTAACCCCTTACCCACGGGAGCACGTTTGTCTACTCTCCATTACTTTTATATATACGTCAAGGCAGATATGCGCAGTGTCTTACAGATATCATATTGCACGCGATCCAATCACTTAATCTGTGGATAATTTTAAAATGCGTAACCGGAGTATTCGAAAAACTGGCACGAAAAAAAATGATAAAAGAACTTCTATTCAATATTTTAAAATAGAAATTTCACTTTATGATATGAATTTTTTTTCCGCTTTGTAGGCATGTATACGTAACATGTATATAAGTATAACGCGGAAAAAATGTTTCGTTTTCTTTGGAGAATAAATGCTTCCTGGATACATTAGGTCAATGCCAATAAAAATGGATGGAAAAAAAAACGAATAGCAGAAGACCTGGAAACATCCTATTTTCCTTTCAGGTAATATATATTTCGATTATAGAATTGAAAAAGTGTTATTTGTAGATTGCAGCGAGGCAGAAGTGATTGAGGTCAAAACTGTAAACAAAGATGTAGTTTTTTTTATAAACCCTCGCTTTAGAAACGTATTCTGATTTCTTCGTTGGCAGGATGAAGTTATGAATTAAACTTGCTATGCCAAGAGAATGCTCACCAGTTTTCTAAAAATGGAAGTTGGCATATTGAAAACATGGCGTGGATGAATATCTGCCACAAACAAATTTACTATTTCTTTATTTTTATATTCTAGTTTAGCTACGATAATTTATGTCGTGATGTAAATGTACTTGTTGCTGTTATTAAATATGTTCAACTTTAGCGAACAAAATCGTGAGTAATTCGGATCAGTATCATGGTAGCTGTTTCGAAACAACTTTCTGCCTTAAGTCGAAATCATAAAAATCGTGTAAACTTTTTACAAATGGCTCATATTTTGCTCGATTTGTGCTGCTATCACGTTGTTGCCATCAAGAACTTCAGCTAACAAGAAACGAGAAAGATCGCTGCTTCTTGTTATCTGAAGTTCTGACGGCAGCATTATATAATGGCAGCACAAATCAAGCAAATTATGAGAGCGCGAAGTCATATTTAATACGTTGGCTTCACTTAAAATTACTCATCACGAGCACCAAAGCAATGGATTTTAGCTATAGAAAATAATTCCAGACAGAATCGCGAAATAGTTTTTAGTTTGAAGTCTAACAAAAATGGTTTTCTGTTCGATTGCAAAGTAAAATATTCGTTGGTCCTTCACGTTACGCTAACAGCACTTCAGTTTACTCGCTAACATCGTGTAGACCGAATAATATTGTTTGGACCTAATGCCTATTCTTGAATGACAAAATGCTACATCGGATGATTGATTGTCATTCAATATTTCTATTAGGCCTTTCTGGACTGTGATCAATAATATAGTCCTATAAAAAAGGAAAAAAAATCAGTAAATGGACTACTGAACTACAAAACCTAAGAAAGCAGTTCAGGATTTAAATACTGCATATAAGCATGGCTACCTACTCTCTTACCGAAAACAAAATTGTAAATGCGCAAAATTGAATATTTTTATATTTTTCTTTATGTATCGATTCTTTTCTTCTTTCATTTTGATAAAATAGAATTATCTAGCTATTTTTTTTATCTCCATTTTAAAAATGCATAAAGTCCTGAAGCAATAAACAGAATGTTAAATTTTTTTATGGCCTTTTTTCATATTTTTCGAAATTTATACAGCCGAATTAAAAACTAATCTCACTTTTCTTTAAGAGATTTTTTTTTTTTAAATTAGATGTTTTTATAGAATCTATATAGAAGTTAAAAGTTTTAATACAGATTTGTCAGCGTTTCTTACCAATCGATTGCTTTAAAAGATTCATGAAATTTAAGAATTAATGGCGACAGTAGGAAAAACATATTAAATAATAAATCAGTTTTCATAATAGCACTTTCACTTATAGAGCATTGATACGTATATTAAAAAGTAATTCGCTGATTCTTTTATTTATTTTCAACATTGATATCGAAGTTATTTTATAAAAACAATAAAAAAAAAGATACTTAATATTTTCCACACGCGTAGAATTGCAAAGGAGAATCAGGAATCAGTTTCTTGTTTGGACTTGCTTGGCGTGCTGTTACTTGTCTGTTTACAACCAACAAAAAGTTTTATTTAACTAAAAAAAATGCAAATTAAATTTTTCGAGCAACAGTAAAACAAACCGATAAAAAAAATTAAATTTCTAGAAGTAAATATTGCCAAAATTACATTTTTTTTAAAAATAATTCTTAAATTATTATTATTAGATTTTGCGTCATTTGTATACAGAATTTTAAATTCGTAAGTTATTAAAATTAGTTTAGTTACTATACCAGAACATAAGATGCCAAAAAATTTTCATGAGATACAAAACAGGAGCTCTGCAGACATTTTTTCTTCTCCGTTCGCACTTTTTGAAGTAAAGTATTACGTGCAAATCTTACAATCCAGTTAACATTGCATCCCTCCCCGAAGTAGAGTACAGTGTTTGATGCTGTTCATTATTTTTATATATATATAGATATATAAAAAAATACTTGTGTAGATTTTTTTTCTGAAAGGACTTATCCTCTTGTAATGCCGATCTTTCCAGTTTCATTCTCGAGAGATTTAAAATCGGCAATATCGTGTCGTATGAAGAAAATTAAATTTTGCTTTTCTCCTCACAGTTATTAGTGTCATATTTCAACTTAATAATTGATCATTTTATTATGAGTCAATTGAAAAAAATAGTGTATTTTATCTTAAGAAATTTCTTTTGTTCTGCCAGATCAATATTCAGGTCATACATCTCTATCAAATAATAGAGAATCCAATCTATCTTAGTAGTGACGTCAATTTTTCTAGATTCTTCTTGTCATCAAATGAAGAAAATTCAATAATAAAAAAAATATTTTTAGATGCTCAATTTAAGCAATCTAGATTTATTACCGAGTTTTTCAACTTTTGTGATATTCAAAGCAAAGCTCCTTTCTACTTTTCTATTTATATGCGGTATTTCGCTTTATGTTTCTTTGTTTGGGTAAGAGAAATAGTGTTTTTTCTTCTTCTTTTGAATAAAAAAGAAAATAAAAATAAAAATGCCAACATATTTAAATTCTCACTATAAATAAAAATGCGAGAATATTTTTGATATTTATTTTAAACTTTTATGTTACAAAAATAACTCTTACAGATTTATATTTAGTAAACTAAAATCGCATTCAATCTTCCGGCACGGATGCGGAAATGCTGTTTGCACGATTAATATTCATGCAATTAGTCATTGATTTAACGAAATTTAATTCAGAATTATTGGCAAAGTTGCAGATATATTTTAAAATTAGTTCACATCGACGATCAAAAATCTGGAAAAAAAAAATTCACGAAAAACTTCTTTCAAAAAGATTTGTGCTCCCTGGTTTCAAGTATATAATATTCTTTAAAAATTTTAAATTCAATAACTTGTGTAATTTTGTTTTTGCATTAGTTTAACGTGCAATTGTTAACAATAAAATTTAAAGAAATTCTATTAAACTTTGTTCTGTGATCCTAAAATTAAAGGATCTCGGGAAGTCTGAAGGATCTCAGGAAATTAAGATTCCTAAGAACCTTAAATTTCTGCTTAAATTTGTTTAAGATTCCCAAGATCCTTAAATTCAAGAATTTAAGGATCTTAGGAATTTTAGTCTTGTTAAGATCTTAATTTAAGGATCTTAGGAAAAATAATTTAAAGAAACTTAGGAATTTAAAAATTCCTAAGTTTTAAGAATATTTATGTTTGTATATTATGTGAATATTTAGAATTTCTATATTGAAATATTTACGTGATTATTGCATTAAAAAAAATATATAATTAAAAAATGAATTGTCTGTTCCTCTAGAGACATAAATAAGGTAGAATAATAGATTCGCTGTTTTCTATTATATCAACGAATTTGAAAGGTTTATGATTCTTTTGATCACTTAATTTTTCAAATTTCGAACTTGAAAAGATATATACGTGCGATATATTTAGAATATATTTGCATTGTATCTCACAAAAGCGAAATCTCTATTGTGTTTAAAACTAATAAATTTCTTGATGCTTGTAAAATTGAATTTCTGTTTGTCTTCCTTCTTGTCTGTGTGCTCACTTATATAAAACTTGAGAATCGCCGAACAAATTTGGATAAATTATATGTAGTTGGATCCGATATTCTTCTGAGAATTTTAATTTAATTTAGATTAGTTAGAATCAATAATTTAAAAAGAAAGAAAGAAAAAAAATCAGCTAATTTAAAAGAAAATCTGGATAGTGTCGTGAAGTGTTAGAAAATATCTGATAATGTCGAATTTTTATTTTTATTTTTCCACTTAAAATGTTTATATAGCAAAAAATTTAATTTAAGAATCTTTAACTCGTCTAACAAAAATTAAATCTATTATCATCTTATTGTTTGCATTATATGTGTTATTATCTGTTCGAAATCGGTGTTATCGGTGTGTAATCTTATCATTCCAGAATAATTAATTTATTATTTTAGCAGCAGTGTTATAAATTTGTAAATCGTCTGTATATGTTTCAAAAATAATAAGGAACAGGGCTGACAGAATAATAAGGAACAGAACATTTAATATTCTTGTTCCTTATTATTTTCTGTTAGTGCAAATTCGTTTACAAGGGCATACATATATAATTATTTTATTGACAGTTAAAAATTAAATAAAAAATAAATTATAAATTTGCGAACATTTCGAGGAACAAAATATAATAACTTATTTCAATGCTCAATCATACATCAATTTGAACTTAATTTAGTAAGCGTGTCTGCATTCAAAACAACAATTCTTACAAATAAGTTTTACAAAGTTCCCATTTCGCCGTCATAAACGTCGATATAATTATCTGAAAACACGCATTTTCCTCATTATTACTTAAATTTTCATATATTTGAATTCTTTTTTTTTTTTAATCTGTAAATTAAAAATGTAAACAAAATTTTTTTCTTTCAGGAAAATTTTGCTTTTAGTTACATCAATAAATTAACTGCGTAACAACAACAATAACAACATATATGGTTAGTTGTAAAAAGATATTTAAGAATGGGAATTTTCTTACTGCCACTTAAATGAAGCTTATTACTGGGTTGCGTATATACGAATCGATATTAGAGGCGAGTGTGTTTTTATTCTTTTATTATCAGTGGGGTTCAATATCCGTTTTTAAAAGGCAAACATTTCGGCGGAATTTATTTCCACAAAAGAGCTTTGTTCAATTTATACCTATTATCACAATACAATAGATTTATGGTGCTATTTTGTGCCACGTGAGTTATAATCAGACGTTAACTGTAGCAACTAAAAAAAACATGTAAGCGAGTGACGAATTGTTGCTGTTAATTTCTTTCTTAAAAAGTGCAGTTTTGGTGTTTTTTTTGCCGATTTTGCAGTATGAATTGGGCTATATGTTACATTGCGTTAGAATAAAAATCGCGAAAAAAATGTTTTCTTTGTTAGTCGAAGCCGAAACTATTACAGAGAAAATTCCGCGAATTTTTTGATGGTCGTTTTGCGTTATTTTTTGTGCGTCGAGAAGAATGCTGCAAGGGAAACAGTACGAGAGCGCGTTAATTTGGTTAGTTATGACAAAAATTCTTATGAAGAATTTTCTCTTTTAAACTAAGAACGTATAAATAATCCAAACAGGTTAAAAGTTACACCACTACAAAGCATTTTACCTGCACGAAATATCTGCTTGTCAGGAAGTAAATTTAACTACTGCACTTTGCTTCCAGGCAGCAAAGTATAGCCTTATATTTATTCCGTTTACGTCTTCACATAATTTTAGATGATGTATGAGAGCTAAATGAAGGAAATTCGCTGGAGAATCACCGTCGTTAGAGGAGCAGTAAAAATTTTTTAAATCAAGTTTATTAAAGTTTAACAAATTATTAGGTTACTTACGGTTTATATATAGCATTTCGCCAGAAAATTTCTCCATTTTGAATTTAATATTTTTATTATTAAACCGGTACGAACGAGAAAACAGATGTAGCACTTCTTGACATTTCAAAACTTGTAATTTATTCTATTGGATAAATTTAATTCTAACTTTGATAGCGATGGTGAAAAGGGGGAGGGAAAACTGTGCAGACATTTATATCTTTGAATAGAACTTCTAAAACTTATAGATCCTCGGGGACCAAGGAGAAAAAGATACGTCGTTTGTCTTATCTTGTTTTAGGATAAAACTGTTAGCCAAAAGGAAAGAATTTGTTGGTCTGGTGCCATATAGAAACTGTAAAAAACTTAAAAAGTTTGATTATATTTTAAGCTCTTACTGATAATAAAAAAAATCATGTCATAGAACTTACTTTCTACTAATCTGCAATCTGTGCATGTTCCCATTCTACCTACTAGTAATGTGCATCAGGAACAAAAAAAAACAAAAAACCAATAATAGATAACGGCTAATTTTTGTTTTCTTCCTCACAAAATCACTTAATATAATTTTTTCCAAATTTATTTTGATGCAGTGATGAAAAATTGAACGCAACATTATTTGCTTTAATCTCTCTCTTTCATCATCTTCTCAAACATTAATTCTATTTTGAAGTAGAAAACATTCAAATCCCTATAGAAATGTCATATTTTATGCCATTACTCAATCGATCGAAGCTGAAAAAAATCGAGTAACCATCCTTGCACAAAGTTAGATAAAAACAATGTCTAATATATAAAACTTAAAAACCAATTCTGACTTCAAGAAATAACGAAAACAAGAAAATATAAATTTTAAAAAATCGACGTAACAACAATAGCCGGATTTTCTTCTATCGTATTTATTACGTCATATCTTATTGTTTCGTAACAGACAGTTATAAACGCAATACGACATCATTAACGTAACAAATTTTGCTAATAATTCGACATTCTCTTATTGGATGAGAGAAGAAATGACTATTACGTCATTTCTTGTTACGTAATAGATAATTGTTACGTCATCATTTTAAAAATATAATTTTAAAATGCGGGATAGTTTATAATCGAACGTTTTAGATATTTATTTATTTCTAGAAACAGATCTAAATCTTTAGAAATAAATAAAAATTTGAACATTTAAAGCATCATTTACAGTAAATAGTAATAATAATAATTGTTAATCAAGCACAGGCAAACAAGATCTCAAAAATCTAATTTTCTCCTACTTAATATTCGTCTTCCAGACACAATAGAAGCTTAATTTGAATAGCATTCCATTTACTCGACTAAATCTGTTCACGTCACGAACTACACATCGATGTCTCTCATTTGGCAATCTATATAAAGCTTTCAGAAAATATGCAAAACTTCCATCTATTTTTTAATAATGCTGCCATAAAAAAAAGGGATATAGGCTGCATTATAAAGTTAAGAAGAATAAAAAGGAATAAAACGGCAAAAAGGTCAAGTCGTAAAATAGACTTCACGCGTTTAATAAGTCCTTCCCCATTTTTTTCTTCTTTTCTTTACTTCCTGTTTATTCTGTTGTGCCATACGGTACACTAGTAGCATCTAGGAAAAAAAAATTAACGTAAAAAATAAAATTTATGACTTTTTGCGTATTTTTTAAGGCAGATAGATTACTAAACGAGACTTCGATATGCATTCAGTACGTGACGTGAAGAGATTTAGTCGACTGTCACGTGTAACTAGAATGCTATTCAAAGTAAACGTCTGTTGTGTCTGAAGGCGAATATTAAGTAGGAGAAAATTAGATTTTTGGTTTGATAGAAGAAGAAGCCTTTAGAAAGTAAAAGTCACAAAAGGATGCCATTCTTGCTTCATTTTGTTTTGTCTATTTTTATTTTAATTCTAACCACTTTAAAAAGTAGTGTCTTGTGTTATTAAATATTTTCGCACGTAATATACTGTATTTAAATATAAACTGACTTTATATTAATATAAATTAAAAAAAAAAGAAAAATCAAGGTAACAATATTTTTTTTTTTATCGATTAAGAATCATGAAACAATAAGAATCTAAATCTATTACGAAACAATAAGATATGGCGTAATAATCGGAAATGATTATTACGTCATATCTTTAATACAAATATCTTTATTATAAATTAATTTTTTGATTTAATTTGAAATTCTTAAGCTTTTCTTTATGAAAATTCGACTAAATACTCTTATAAAAACTTAATCTATTACGAAACAATAAGATATGACGTAATAATCATTTCTGATTTATTACGTCATATCATCTTATTGTTTCGTAATAGATTGAAATCCTTATTGTTTCATGATTCTTTTCGTAATCGATAAAAGAATATTTAACTATTTTTACGTTGATTAAAAAAAACACTATAAAATTAAGATATGACGTAATAATAATTTCTGATTATTGCGTAATATCTTATTGTTTCGTAATAGATCAAGTTTTTTATAAAAGTCGAATTTTAATAAAGAAAAGCTTAAAAATTTAAAAATCACATCAAAAAATTAATTTACGAAAAAAGATTTCTATTAACGTCTAGAAATTCGATTTAAACCTGTTAAATTATTAACATCATCTCATTAAAATTAAAAAAAAAAAAAATGAATTGAGTTGTAGTAAGTAAAGCTTTTATCGTTAGTAAATATCATTATATCCATTTTTTTTACATAAGAAAAACTCTTTCAGATGACTCTATAATCTTTCATATAAAGCCAAAGTTTCAAAATTAAAGAACTTTTTTTAATCTTGAAAACTACCATCTTTTAATGGTAACAACTTCGTGCTAATGAAAATTAATGATAACGTATGTAAGTAAATTAACGGTAAATGATGTCTAACGTACGTTATTATGTAACACTACACATGACTTAAGTTATTTTTGTGGTTACACGGTATATGAGCGAGGTATACTTTAAACAGAAAGGAATGATATCCGAAAATTTTGAGTTCTTGTGATGTTTTGCGTATGGCCTGACAGAGGGTAAAAATGATTACGCTAGATAACTCTAGTAAAATAAATCTAAAGCCCTTTTCAATTGACTATATCATCATTCACGTGAGACAAATGGTTTTAAAGTTTGGCAGCCATCTTGTAAGAAGGCGACATAGCGTCCTCAAAATTAAACACGCGTGTATTTTCGGTAAGGAACGATCCAATAAAATTTAAATGCTCTACAGCAGCTATTTTCAACTAGTGGTACGCGTACCACTAGCGGTACGTGTACAATCTTGACTTCCTATTTGTATACGAAGCATATATTTGTTGATGGTATAGAAATTTTGGATTTCGAATTTGATGGTACGCATTTATGAAAAGGTTGAGAATCGCTGCTTTACAGTGTTGGTTTGTCGAGTTATCTCGATGTCAGATGAACAAACGGACAGATATATTAAAAAAAAAAAAATTTCAGAAACGGTTAGAGTAAATGCTATTTTATCCTTCGATATAAAACAATTTACTTCATCTCATTTATTATTATTATTACTTTAAAGATGAACAAATATTTCATACAGCTAATTTTAAACAGCAATTATAGATCGATCGCTGTATTCGTCGTTGTAAAAAGATCTAGAAAAAAAAAAAAATAAATGAAAAAATTAAAAAATTTATTGGCTTTTTAATATATGACGAAAAGTTACATTAAAAGTAATGATAGAGAAAATGTATTTTTCTTTTTTTTCCCTCTTCTGTTGCTACCGTTATATTATTGGATCGAATAGCAAAAAAGAAGCTCATGTTCCTGATCAATGCTTTAATATTTTAGTAGTTTTATTAAATTTTCACTGTTATAACTTAAAATACTCTCTTTATAGATAATATATATAATCTATCAAACTACAGAATATATATTACAGTATTATATATATATATATACACACACACACGCACATATATACACTGTATCTATACTAATCTATAATCTATCAAACTATAGAATATATATTACAGTATATGTATACTGATATACATATACAGTATATATACAGGGTGAATCTGAAAAAGTGGGCAAAACTTTACGGGGTGATAGAACACAGCTATACGAGCAATATTTGTCATAGAACGTATGGTCGGAACACAAGCGGTGAGAAGTAAAAGGTAGAGTCACATGTAAAGAAGTAACACAAGAATGAGAGGAGATACTTCAGAAAACATTTTAATAACAGGAATGTAATTGATGTACAGTCTATGACAAAAAGGTTTTGACATCAGCGGAAAAGGTTCGGCTTTTGTACAATACATAAAAACTGATCGAGTCATTACTGCAGTGGTTGATCGTTGTAGGATACAATATCGGTAGCAACCATTCCATCTGATGATTAGCAACGGGAGGTGGAAGGAATATTGATGGGATATAAACTTTACTTGCAAGAAACGATTTCGTTTACTATTTTTTGTTCT
>WUQG02047896.1:0-10417 GCA_011317285.2 Androctonus mauritanicus
CTTTTTTTTATTTTTTTATAAGGAGAGGGAGAGTCTTCATCAAGAGTGCCATAAAGCGGTACACGAAAAGCGAAAAAATATATGATCTTTAGGTTATTAAAAGCATCATTTCGTTCGTCGTTTTTCACTTGGGTTAGTCAACTTCTGCGGATGACAAGGCGGCTGCAGGGTGCCCAAATGTCTCCTGTAGAGGCGTCGGGTCAAGAGAGTTAGAATTTTTCAAAATAAAAGGAAAAAAAAAAAAAAGGTGGAAGTAATTTATTGGTGGATAAGCAAGAAAAAATTCAGTTAGAGGATCCTCCATTAGTTGCTTAGAACTGTCAGTTGGTGGATGGCTGTCCCCCCTCGGTGAAAAATTTTCTATCCGCCTCCTTGTGCCGGCCACTAAGAAAAAAAAGAAAAAAATACAGGCGCAGAAAAAGACATATACTCGATGCCCCGTGGAGAGAGCTTTGCGTATCTGGCCGGTCTTTGTCCCACTTAATCCCCATCACGGCGTCACAGACGTGTAAAACGTCGAAAAATGGATTTCATATCGCTCAGTACGGACACCCGTCCGATCCTGTCGTGGCACAGTTGCCGTTCGGACGGCCGATCTCAGCAGGAGTCGAGGAGGATTACTGGACCCTAGGTTAGACACGCAGAGAATGGCTGTCACCGCCCATAAAGTATTTTTGGCGAATTCATGAACCTCCCCCGCCTTCCTCTTCTCTGGGCGATTTTGGTCGTATATACCCTTGACGAATCCCATTTCCTTTCTTTTTCTCTCCCCCTCCGACACTCTTTCTATTCTCTTCCATTCAGCTGGCAGCTTCTCCTCCCCCCAGACTATAAGTTCGGATAGAAGGGATTAGGCCGCGCCATATATTTTTCGCCATTCTGGCCCGGGACTTTAACGCTGATGTCCTGAATAAAGAAACACAATTTCTTTATATTTTTTTGGCTTCTTGGATGCGCTTTCTTCCCCTCTCTATCGAGATGCGAGGTTGGATCGGCTGCCAAGAGAGTCTCCGTCTAGTACTTGGAGATTTGTATCGTTAGATCGTCAGATAATGAGGCTACTTCTTGTGCCGATAAATACGCCTCAATCTGTCTCTTTCATTGGGAATTTTAAACGTGATCCGACAGTATGAATGACGCGACGTAAATTAATGTTGAAGTCCTCTCTTCGCATCCCCCTCGTGTTTGAACTGGAAGATTTATTTACCGGGCTTTCCCTGTAGCCGTTAGGTTCAATTATGTACGAGGAGTGTCAACAGCGCAGTTTAGAAGGCATTTCTAAGTCCCGCTTGAAGAGCTGCTGAATAAACTTGGATAGAAATAAATGAGCTGCTGTCCTTATGCCAAACCCCCCTTTTTTTCTTCTTCACATTAGGATGATGTAGCTTTTGGTCTTGGAAAAACAATGTGGGTAAACTCCGATAATTTACATCTTCCCGGATTTTCTTTACTTGTTCACATTTTCTACTCTTACTAATATTCTATTTTTTTCTTCTCGTTCGCTACCCCCTTTGAAATTATATAAAAAAAATCCAGATGAGGACCTTAGACTGATATTTAATCATCTTTAAGAATTAATGGAACATAATTAGTTCTAGTATTCTAAACATCATCCAAGAACTTTTACGTACGAAGTTTCATATTACTGTAAAATTAAAGTCTAAAACCTTGTAGGTAATTTTTATTACGGGCTTTAAGAGTAAGAAAATAGAGGACACATTCAGTTTTAAACGTTCCTGCACCTATAACGACCAACACTTAGAACTAACCACCAATTTTTTCCTTGCTTTTTTTAAGGAGCCTTGGTATTTTGTTACGTTTCTCTAAACCAGAAAGCCATTTTTATTGGCAATTATTATACTTATAACAACCATTAAATTCTGTGCATTTTTTTACCATAAAGTCATAAAAAGCGGTTCGCCCAGGTAGCGCATGAAAGCATTCTGATGTCGACAAGTGAGTCGTTTTCTTAAATGTCTTAAAATCCTTACAAACTACGTTCTAATTTCTGGTCGAGTTTAGTGGCTTGCCAGTCATAATTTTTGATCTATAGAGGAAATTAACCTGGTAAATCAGGCTCCGCATCCCGGTTGTTGAAAAATGATCCGAACAATGCCATATTTTTAAGTTTTACAAAAGGTGACATCAGACTCTCGGATTGTCGTATTGATTAAAGGTCATTAAAACACTTATAATCGTTCTCCATCTCTTAGCTTTATCCAATTAAAGCGTAAAGACATATTTTAAGGTTTTCTATACGCTAGCGAATGATTAATAAGAAGAAATTAATATTTATGAAGCTTAATAAACCTCATATTTACGAATAAGAGAGGTGAAACGGAAAGAAGCAGAACCTGTGCAAGAGACAAATGAAGAGCAAGGAAAAGGCGGAACTAATCTGCTAGAGACATACAGGACCTTTCAGGTATTTACATAAGATCCATCATGTCAATTCTGTGCTACCGCAGTAACAAAATCGCAAGCACATTTTAGAAGATCTTAAAACCTTTCAGATTATCGTAAAAAATTCGACTGTCTCGAATTTCGATTTTTTTTTTTTTTTTACAACTACCATCGATATTTTCCAAGGGAAAAAAAAATTATTATAAAAAATTAAATGGTATCTAGGGGTGATCAGGCGTTAAGATTGATAGATGTAAATTATTATTAATTTTTTTTCCTCCCTTCTCTGGCTAAATCCGTAGTGGAGAGTTATTAAAGAGGGCCCGGGAGTAAATTAAAGATTTAAGCCCTTAAATTTCTCAATTGGAAAGAGAGTAAGTTAGTTTGACAGAAAGGAGTCGGTTAACGCTGCTCAGTTAGGAGGGCTGTCAATTCGTGCAGCAGCAGCAGTCGCAAAACACTTGACGCTATTTCATGGACCACTGGGTCAACAGATCGGTCGTCCGGAGGGGCCTGCGGGGAACACAAGAGAAACAGAACCTGTCTCATTCAATCTACTAGCAAACATCCTTCCCTACAGCCGCTTATCTGGCCCGGATTATAGGAGGGAGTCAGAATTGTGACTCACAGATATCGTGCTACCTATATGGGAAAAATCTGTGACAGAAGAATCACTTAATTAATTTAAGAGGATTACTAAACACAGTTTGCGGCAAGTCCGACTAAAGATTAGAAAGTACTACAGCTGCTCTTCTGTTATAGGGCTCTTCTCTTTTCTTCCACAATATTGTAACCGTTCCCGTCTCTTTTTTTTCCTATATATCTTTTTTTCCCTTTTTTTCATATCTTGCAGACTGCTAATATTTTCACACCCGTTTTCAAACTTTTGATGTTGTTTATGGTTTCTCCAAACTTTCCCGAAAGAATCTCCTTCTTTTATATATATATATATATATCGTTTTTTTTTCTTCTTCCCTTTTCATATTTTCTATTTACGGTAGTGCTCGAACTTATTGGATTTATTAATCTTTCTTTAAACAACGTCAACTCTTTGTAATATTATAATACAGACAAACAAACGTTCGCATCTTCCGGAGATAATTAGATCTTCCTTTTTCCGGCGATCAAAAAAAATTTTTTATTATTATTCTTTTTAATAAAATGCACAAGAATCGATAACGAAAAGTTAAATTTAAACCTTAACTCTGTTAAAAACGTGCTTTTTTAAAAAAATTATAATGTTTGTCGGGCAATAAAATGCATAATTATTAATCAAAGATGCTTTAAAAATAACGAAAATCCCTGAAAATGAGGTTTCTCCTTTCGGCGCGCTAACTTTACAGGAAAGCCTGCTTTTGCTTTAGTTGGTTTTTTTTTAATGCTTAAAACTTTATCGCAATAAAATATTTGCCAAGTTTTTACTTGTATAATGCAATTAATGATAAAATCGGTTATATTCGGAGTGTGTACGAGTTCGTACAGAATTAATAACAATTAAGAAATTTTGTTAACTCCGCATCGGGATGAAGGGATGCTGAGATACACGAATATTTGTCTAAGAAAAAAAAAGGAGTACATTTACGATTTTAAGTGTTATACGTCAATAAAACATTAATCCTATGCAGAAAAGCCCCACATTTCCATAAGGTAGGATAAAAGTTACCGTCAGCTGCTGCAAATAACAAAAGACGAAACGCTACTGTGCTTATCAACTAACCTGCTACTGTAAGTTACCATGGTAACCGGTACTGAAATGGAAGAAACAGGAGTGATATTGAAATGTCGGGTTATGTCTGATCGCGGCCGATACTAGAAAATATACCAAGTAGTAATCTTTGCCCATATCCCAACTTTTTAAAAGGGAGGGAAGGAAAGGAGAGGAATAAGAGAAAGGGAAAAATCTCGTCCGATTCAAAAACCCGATCTCTGAACTATATTCTAAAGTAAATGAAGCTGTTGGAAAGAGTGGAGAGGTTTTTTTAAGGCAAGAAGAAGAAAAAAAAAAAACCCGAAAATGAGGAGAGTAAAAAACGCTTGGAAGACAGACTGCCATCCTAGCGTGCTTGCGATCTCCAATGAGAACGCAGCATTTTTAGCCCCGTTCGGTCCCCTTCTTCGCTTTTTTACTGCCCTACAATGTCCCACCTCTCTTTTCTAGTCTTAAACCTTCCTGACAAGTTCCAACTTCGGTGTCAAGCCGTGCGTGAATCTGACCTGTTCGACCGTACTGGGCAAGAAGACAGTAGCTTCTCCACCCACTATCATTCCGCCTCATACCTTTTTGTCTCTGCACTCCGGGATGTGTCGTCCCTGGCTCGAGTATCAACGACATCAATCCAGGCTAAATCGGTTCGGGATGACTTGTTAATCAACTGAAAGAGCCCCGATGCCATCTGCAGTGTTGCGACCCTCTACAAGGATAAATATCCTCTATCAATCCGTGTAATGAGTAATCATTCGCTCGTAAAATGATCCACAAGTTTTAGATCCCCATGCTAATTTAGTCCCGTCTGTTTTTTTTTTTAAATAAATAAATATATATTTCTAACTGTTAATTTTTGTAAAAAGAAAAAAAAGTTTTCGGGCGGAGAAAGTTGTATCGGTGATTAATTGGTTTGATCGACGTCTCTCGTCCCGTCATCCGCTCATTTTATTTAAAAGTGAAGACAACATGGCGTCAGTTCGCCATCCGTTTATATCGATCGAGTTAAGATGGCGACAAGCGAGGACTGAGACGTAAGAAGCTAAATTCCACTCACGTTCTTAACGCACCAGAGAAGAACCGACGAGAACTTAACGATAGAGAACGAAAAGCATTGGACCACACCAAACGAGGAAGGTTCGACGACTCTTATACCAATTCCATTCTTGCCTTTCGCTGTTTGCTGTGCAAACCGTGTTTTTTGGATGCCGAAACGCTGTTATAATTAATTGCTTGTGGAGAAAAGATTCGAATCCGATAACACGCTCTCCCTCTTACAACTCCGTCAACACCAAACTCTGCTTGATCAAGCAAACTTGATGTAAAACTAACGATAATAACGTTTCTATCAGTTTTAAACCTTTATTATATAATTAATACTCAACTTATATTGCTATAAAGGCATTTCTCGTCTTCCCGTGGACGCAAAAACAAAGTTAGGAACCTTAAAAACAAAACAAGATCTTCAGAAGAAACGGCATCTTATATAGACTGCAACCATCTCCAATTCATAAATATGAAAGTGCGAGTATACTGTATAGAACTTTTCAGTTTTCCGTTTTTCCACTACAGGAAAAAAAAAGAAAGAAAAAAACGGATATTTAGCCTGTCACGATAAGCCTTCACGTGCCAATAACCTCTTTCCATTAGCGAACCTTATATCTATATATAAATCTTTGGTTTAACCTATGGCGCAGATTATATCTAATGAATATGGAAACAAGTGAGTCATGTAGGATATTACTACATTATCTGCCCATCCATTATTCCTGTAGAAGTCTAAAACTGTGCAGTATTATCACCGAGGCTTATTGGTTGACCGTATCAAATCTAAGCATCCTCCAATCATTCTAATGACATAAGTGAATTGGACAGATGTGTAAGAGCTTTTCAATAAAAGCGCAACATTTACAAAGATTACTGCAAAATCTCATTGTTGCCGATTTATTACTGCGGTAGCATCCATAAAATATTTATTACCTTATGGGTAGAGTATAATATGTGGTTGATGATATATCAAGTGTTTGTTGGGGATTATTTCGGTTATAAATTCATAATTCCTTGTTAAGAAATGGATCATCGTATAGACTAAATATATCTTTATGATCGGTATGGATTTTAACTGTTCTAAACTACTTTAAATATTAAAGATAGTATTGAAGTTTCGTATAAAGTTATTTAGTACATTAATAATGTAAAATATATCAGCTGACAGACATACAGACGGATATTGAAGTAACCCACATAATTAAAGAACTACTTTTCGCATCGTTACATCTAGACGGAAGGTATTATGGCTGACGTGACCACTTCCCCCTCCAGTTCAATATGAAGGGGATGAAGTCCGGTCTGACGTGTCGGGATATAACTATTGTTGCGTCACATACAACTCGTCCGAATAGCCAATCTGCTTGTTGACACATAGCGTCGCCATCTTGTCAGTCGGGGTCGAACTTGTCATCGAGGCATCTCATTATGGAAGGCCAAATACCCAGAAGGTTTCACATTGATTAGATGGACAGGGAGTGGGTATTGGATGGTTCTTTGTCTTGCACGCCGGCTGTCACGTCAAAGGGTGAGAAGAAGAAAAGCACATCTGTACTTCCACATAAATGGTCAGTACAGAAACTCTGATTGCCTTTCTATTGAAAGCTGGTCGATTTCCTACTCATATATTAGTTATTTATTCGGCTGCCATTTGTTTACAGTTATACTAACTGCTTCGCAACCAGACATAGCATCACATACTTCCACACATAAAAGAAACACATTTTTATTACTACTTAAATTTGCGAAACTACATCTCTCTCATCGAAAGTTTAACCTTTTTTTTTTTAAATTCTTTTATATTCTCCGCACAATCCTTCTATTCTCAAACGCAACAGTTGAGCATTTATTAAACATCTTATAAGATTTATTAATAGATACGTTATTGATCTTCCGCATCATCTGCATTTAAACTTAACGCACAAATCTATTCTTGTTTGCAGAAGGATAAATTATAAACTTAATATTATGCTTATCGTTTCTGCTACGAGAAAAGCGGAAGATTATCTTAGAGATATCATTCGGTTGTTTAATAATGACGAAATTTCATTTTCATTTTTGAGAACGAAAATTTGCCAGGAGTCGATAAAATAATAATAATAATTAAGATATGAAGAATTCTCATTCAAAAATTATTTATGGTAAATATAGTTTATTTAAATCAGTTAGAATTTATTAATAAATTAATATTTCATAAATGATATTCAGGAAAGTAAAATATTGAATGAGGAATTCGAAACCAGAAAACATGACGGTAGTCGGATCAAGAAAGAAAAACTAAAGGGGATTGAGTCAAGAAAATTAAAGGGGGATCGAGTCAAGAAAAGAAAAATTAAAGGGAATCGAATCAAGAAAGAAAACTAAAGGGGATTGAGTCAAGAAAATTAAAGAGGATCGAGTCAAGAAAGAAAACTAAAGAGGATTGAATCAAGAAAAATTAAAAGAGATTTAATCAAGAAAGAAAACTAAAGGGAATCGAATCAAGATAGAAAACTAAAGGGGATTGAATCAAGAAAAACTAAAGGGGATCGAGTAAAAAAGAAAACTAAAGGAGATTGAGTCAAGAAAATTAAAAGGGATCGAGTCAAGAAAGAAAACTAAAGAGGAATGAATCAAGAAAAACTTAAGGAGATCGAGTTAAGAAAAATTAAAGGGACTCGAATCAAGATAGAAAACTAAAGGGGATCGAATAAAAAAAAAATTAAAAGAGATTGAATCAAGAAAAACTAAAGGGGATCGAGTCAAGAAAAAAAAAACTAAAGTGGAATCGAGTCGAGAAAGAAAAATTAAGAGAGTTGAATAAAAAGAAAAACTGAATGGAGTCGGGTGAAGAAAGAAAAATAATTAGTTACGGATGCAAGATTTACAGTAAAAGGATAACAATTAATAACAAGAAAGAAGATAATCGTACAAAAGATCCATCAAACATTTGGTTTTTGGTATCACGTGACGCAAGTTATTGAAATCCGATGGGCCAATACCGCCTTCATTATCCTATGATTCAACTCAATAAACGGAGAAAGGACGATTCTTGAGAGAAGCTGCTTTCGGCGGATAAACTGAAGTAATATAACTGTTAGATAATCAATAAACTGCCCCTAATATATGGATTTGTCGGTCGGATGGAACAAAGACGACCCCCGACTGATTTACTTCTTCTAACGATTTCAAATTCCATCTTGACGTCATGTGATTGGATTACTTTACTTCTCCCATGTTTGAATATTTTTTCTTGGAAAAAAATTGTAACTTAATTTATTTGAACCGTTAGTCTTCTATCTATCGACTCTTGTTTTCGTTCAGACTAGGTTATCGTACTCATCCGAATTGTCAGAAAGAAATTAGGGGCTCATAACTCTACCAAAATGTTGCTTAAGCGAATGGAATTATCCTAGAAAGAAAACAAGATTTTTCCCTTTTTATAATCCCTTTATAGATGAATAATCTTAACAAGATCTACGATACGTTATTTATTATAGAATCGGGGTTGATTTTTAAAGTGCGAATCAACCGTTTCAAGAAGAAAAAAAGAAGAAGAAGATAAGCCGATTTCTATATATATATATAAAATTAATACAGCCTAAGCGTGTAACTTTAACCCCATGCGAGACTTTACTTAATGCTTTAATTGTAAAATAATGCTAGTTTTTTTTTTTTTGTTTTTACCTTTAAACGTTAAGAATCTTCTCTTTTACTTGTTTATTTTTCAATAAATGGGCGTATGGTCGCTAATTCTGAGCTAACCCAATCTGTTATCGTTAACTGCTACATCTACAGTAACAGGATTGTCAACGACGCGACATTAGAGAGGCGATCAAACCACTCGAGACGCTACCAAATATCTAATTAAATGAATAGTGAGAGCATCGACACAAAAACAAACACTTTACGTCTATCTTTCTTCCCCTTTCATCCCCTTAAAAGTAACGTTGTCCGTTGGTCCGGGCACTCGTCGCTTAACACGTTTAAATTCAATTACTGAGACCTCAGGCATCATTATTGAGCCTCATTACGAGCTGGCTCTGTCTAATCTCTCACTTCCCATTAAGTCAGTCCAATAATGTGGTGTTTCTCCTTCCACACCCCCTACTGCTCTTCCTCCTCCTATTCTTATTAACGGCCCAATCCGCTTTATTAGTACTAAATTTAAGCGATAGATGGAGTCACTTGTAATGGGCTTTTTTTTTAATTATCTCTTCCATAACTTATTAACCGAACGTAGCCTGCGAGATGTTTTCATTAATCAACGTTTCCACAACGAAATTGGGCGGAGATTTTCCGCATTTCCGACGTTTTGCGGGTCAAAAATGCCCAATAAAATTTATTAAAGAATTAAAAAAAAAACTCAATTAAATTTACATTAAAGTGGTTTTCTTAAACATGACATTAAAGGCCGGTTTACGTTGATGAGAGAGAGAGAGAGAGAAACTCTTTTAAAGGTTATAGGTTTCGATAGCGAGAATATAACTTTGGATTCCAGTCTTTCTAAGAAAATGAAAAGTTTTCTTGACTTTCTAACGTTTCTCAGTTCACTTTTCCTTTAAGAAAGGAACCAAACTTTCTTGTTTCGCTTGGCATCGCAGATAGAAAAATTCAAAGTTGAAAATCAATTTTTTAAAGTTTTTCGAATGTTTTCTGTTTCTGTTTTAGATCCCAGTCGACGGAAATTGAAGCCATTATGAATAATTATAAACGTATTGGATCAAATGATCAAAAATGCGGCGAAAAACACAATAAAAGCCGATATTTTCCTGAAAACCTTACTTCACTGCTAAACACCCAAACTTTGCAGTGAAACAAACATTTACAAAAAATAAAAATAAAAATTTTTTTCGTTAAAAAAATAACTCTTTCTGTTAAATTTCTTTATTAAGATTGAGAAGGATAATCAAACTAAATCCATTTTAAGATGATGATTAATATTTATCTTTCGCAAATTTTATAAAAAAAATTTTTTTAACAGTTTTTGAATTATTTTTTTAATGTCACGCAGTGTAATTTTTTTTTTTTTACGAAATTTAGGATTAAAAAAAATGTTGAGAATCATTTAAGGGCAATAAAATGCGTAAACAGCGAGTAATATCTGTTGTGAAACGTCACGAATTTCTCGAATTAAATTAGGATGGTCGACGTCAGCAGTAGACAAGCAAAGAAAATGCATTTTGTCCAATATTCCCCTCCTAGATTCCAATTTGCTTGTGTCGTACCAGGCATTGTCCCTCTCAGCAATCTATTGTCCTCAGGTTTGGACAAAGACAACGTCCA
>WUQG02047907.1:0-10415 GCA_011317285.2 Androctonus mauritanicus
TCAGCCGGATTGTGGAGGACGGGGATCGACGGGCCGGGTCCGGACCCCATGATAAATATTTTCAAGGGGTGGGACCCGAAACTCGAACCCGGGTCCTCAGAGTGGAAAGCCGAAGCGTTTCCACGTGGCCAATCCGACCGACCGAATTCTAGCATTTGACTGATTGATTGCTACTAACAAGAAGCGATAATTATGGCATAAATATGATATTTTTTCTACATTTTGCTTTATTGTCATTATTCCGGCTTGATAAGCTTGTAATTTCTGAAATTTATACTGCAATTTACTACAGTAATGCCATATATAGTTACTAGATGAGATTTTATTATTTAATTTTTAGTATTTATACAGCACTTTTGAAGTGGGTATTCCAATTTTATAGTTCATTTCTGGTAGTGGAAAAAATATTTTAAGTTGTGATGATTTTATTTTTATTTTGAAGTTGAAAAAAATTTTTTGTTAGTATGACCCTTTCGTGAAGAAGCAGATCATGAAAGCAGATTTACAACATGAATTCAGTTCCAATTTTCGGAATCGCAATTATTAGCGTGGATCAAAAAATTTGGAAATTTCGATCAAAATTTATAATTTATGAAAATAAAACATTATTTGAAGTTATTGCTCACAAATAACATATGACTTTTATTATTATGAATAATTGAATAATTTTATGACTTTTATTTATTATTATTTACAATACCATATTTATAAAAGTATATTCAGCTGAAACAAATATTCGATTATTTAAATCAAAAAATTTTAAAATTTATTTCCTTATCTCAAATAAATATTCTGCTTTATATGGAGAATCCAGGTCCGGTTCATCAATCCTATTCTTTATAGAGCAGCTTATCTCCACTGCTCATTTCTATCTGTAGTGTCATGTCCTGCCATTTTATAATTGGCTAAACGATTCGAAAATGGCGTTAAAAATTATCGACAATCAGCATTATTTATATTAATATTCCAATTTTTAAATAAATCCTTGAAACACAGCTTCCCTAAAGACATTAATTCTGTTGTTTAGTTAAAAATTCAAATTTTAATACATAACAAAATACTAATAGAAATTTCCATCTAATAAACTTTTCAATATATGAAACTAGGAAATTCAACATATAGTATAATAATTCAGTATTCAATATGGAAATGCTTTCGCTCTCCTCTCACAGGATCCTGAATTTTTTGGTAAAACATTTTTAAAAATTTATCTATAATAAACCCTGGTCCATAGTCCCTGACATTTTCACAGCAGTGGGCTGCCTGGATTGGCTCCTCTCGTTTAGTAATCATAAATGATTGGAAAGTGACGTTAAAATATAATCGGCGTACTGCGTAGAATAAAGATATATACATAGAATATACTATTGCATATATAATACTGTATATGATATATCCCGCAATAGCGTATTTTTATTTCTTTTAAATAATAATAGATATTATAGTAAATACTGTATATATTATTAAAATACTTATATTTAAAATATACATATTAAATAGTTCAGCAATTAATAAAAAGTTGTTCAAAATTTTAATTCATAAATTTTTTATTTTCTCATTCTGCCGTTGGTGGCGTCAAATACATTTGGAGTTTCTTTGTTTATAGGTTGTTTTGTATTGTAATTAAATTATAAATAAATGTTTTAATATGGCCGTAAAAGGTAAGATTATAAATGTTAACTAATTTTTAAAACGTTAAATGATGTATTTTATATATATTTAGTTAAAGAAAGGCAGAACATTAAAAAAAATGACAGGTTTCATGCTCCATTAATATGCAAATAAATCTACAATTAATAATCAACTGTTTTTGAGTTATATAAACGAATGGATGGTAAGTGAATTAATATGCAAATCAGTTAAATGCTATTGTTACTGCTACAGGTTGCATATTTAAAAATATCAGGCCTCATATTGCTATATTTAGCTTATATTTACATATACAATACCTGTTTGCTTCAGTAGCACCCAATAATACTTCACAGCTTAAGTACCCTTGCCCTACACATTTACAAGAATTATGATAATTTAAATTTTGTTATAGACAAGAAAATAAATCTTTTTCGTTTTTTCTTTTTTTTTCAATTTTATAATATTCTTTATTATTACATAGGTCCTGTGAGAAAATTTCGTACCTGGCCCCATAAAATTTCAAGCCAGAACTGGCAAAAAGTACAAGGTTTTTATTCCAACACATTTTTTTCATAGCTAGATGATCATAAGAGAACTATAAATGAAATTGTAAACATTGAAATAATTTATAAAGTTGAAATTAATTTATTTATCTTTACAAAATTATTCTTTATATAAAAAGTTTAATTTCAAAGTAAAGATTTTTTCACTTTAAAATTTAATTATATAAAAAAAAAATGAATCATCCAAATAACAGAATGCCAGTATGTTCATTGTAATCAATTAAACTTACTCAATTACAAACAGTTATTTCCAAATATATTTAAAAATATATATTAACCCCTTCAGGGCTACAAAAAAATAAATATTCTACATACTAATTTATCTTTATAGACACAATATACAGGTGTTCCTTGAATTACAAACTTTCATCATAAAACACATTATTTCATTTTCAAATTAAAAAAAAAATATCGAAAATTATATGAGAATCTTAAATATTATGCACTCAAAATTCAATAGCAACAAATATAAAGCTAAGCAATTATTTAATATAATTTATTTCAAGATGGTATAGTTTATACCTAAAAATCTCACTTTATAATTAGAATTTTTTAATCTCATTTTCAAATTTAATTTAATTCAGTTATGACATATACAATACAATATATATAGTAATTTTGATATATTTAGATTCAGAATAAAAATAATTTTCAAGATACAAATAAAACTTCTGAATGAATTATATTTGTAACTCAAGGAATACCAGTTTTTTGTGAATTTTTCACAGGACATCTTTTTCAATTCTTTTTATACTTTAATTTACTTTATTATTTATAGTTTTAAACTAACTATAATTCACAAAGTTTTGAATTTAAGTTATATCATGAAAATTTCTATATATTTTTTATTAAGTATTTATAAATTAAAAAATATATATATATTTTTTTTTTGATAAAAATACTTCATAAAAAAATTATATACTTATAAATACTATATATTTCATATATAAATATTTTGACATTTAGAAATTTTCGAAAAATGTAATAAATAGTATATATCAGAAGCTGTGGATTAGGAAATAAAATATTGAAAGCAATATTATTTGAAAGAATCAATAAATTAATGCTATCTATCTAAATAATAAATTTTCAGTTATTAAAATAGTGTATGTTCACTTTATTACAGATCATACTCAGGCAATACAAAATGATAGAAAGTAATAAACTTGTATCTATCATTCATTATAATTATATTATATGACAATATATATGTCATTTTCAATTATGGGGTTAAATAGTGATAAAAGTTTGTTTTGCTTCAGCTATAACTATTCTTACAATAAAGTTTAGATTAAAATCTTGCATTATATTAATTCATTAAATCCTAGTTTAGAATAAAATTGACACGAATTATTATTATTATTATTATCCAATTGTTGTTTCTGTTAAATTCCTTTTGGTCATTTTTTCTTTTTCTTCCTTTATTTCTTTTTGTCACTCTAATAACTATTTCAAAATCATACTGTATATGCAAGTTCTGTATATTTTTAAAATTAGAAATGTAACAAATATAATCAGAGATCATAACTTGTTAGTTATTAAATCTCTTTTCAAGAGTTATTAGAAATTGAACAAAATATGGTAGAATTTGTTATTGATTCTGATATTTAAAATAAATGTGTTTTAGCTTTTTTGGAACAATTTTTTACATATATGTAAATGTAAAATGTTTTCAGAGCATTTTACAGTCAAAAGATGTCTATAAAATAAATAAAATTTGATTTATTTTTTTTTATAATTCATTCATAAGAATATAATCTAAATGTAAACAAAAAGAAAAGTTGATGAATGAATAAATATATTCAATTATATCTCATTTCTTCTTAAAATTTTCAATATCAAGATTTTTTCAATAAGTTGCTTTGGTTCCTTTGAACTTAGTTGAATTTCTACTTCGTCAAATTACAAAGTACTCATTTTTTGCTGATTTTATTCTATAGAAAACATAATATTGAAAAGGTGTTATCAAATATATTCAGGTTATAACTTAATAGTCAAATAATTCAATAATCACTTTAAGCAAGAATACTAAAATCTTATTGAATTATTTGTGATAGTTTATGAGCAGAAAAACTTGAAAGTTTGACTTGTTATCATATACATATATATATATATAATAAATTGTCATTTTGAAAACATGCATGCACTGAAGGGGTTAATTTTATAATGGCAAGCTGTTTTAAATTATTTCAAAATATTACCTCTTCAAACTTCATCCTATCTGATTAATTTAATAGCTTACAAAAACAAAAACTACTGAAATAAGAATCAGTTATAAATTATTTATTGTTAAAAATATTTTGGCTATAATTCTTAATATCAGTTTATTAAAATTCAATTCTTTAAATTTATAGACATATTAAATTTGTTCAAATGATATTTCTTGCAATAAATGATCAGTAAATGACACAGAAATCAAAAGTTTTTGATTTTGTAAGAAGTTATTCTATATTTTATCAATTTTTGTTTTAGAAATAAAATCTTTAGTTATAAATATAATTAGGGCATTAATGTAATTAAAACATTATTAGTGGATTGTCATCATATTGACATAATGAATGTCTTATATGATTCCATTCCATTGATCTATAAAATTATTTGTGTTGATTTTGCTGATTTTGTTTCTTTTCTAGGATCTTGTATATATTCTGTTATTTATAAACATATCAGTTTTGTCTTATTAAATTATCATCAATACAGCTTGCTTTTATTAATAAAGTTAATTATAAAAAGTCCATTGATAATCAAAAGAAATTCAATATGCTAAAATATAGAACTATTTAAAGTCAAATGTGTGAAAAAGATTTTAAATATGATTAAATTTGTTAAAAAATTAGTATATTAATATAGAATTTTAGGCTTAATAAAAATAAAATGATTTTAATCATATTCAAAATTTTTGATATAAGGCATTAATCAGTTCTATATTTTAGCATATTGAATTTCCTGGGATGAATATTTAATGTATTACTATGATACATTTTGTTTTTGATGCTGATTGAAAAGTAAGTTTACATAGATATATTCATAATTTTTTTTTTCAACAAAATTATAAAGTGTCAAGTATCTATTAACAGAAAAAAGATCATACAACTATAAATGTTTTCAGTTTGTTTAGGATTGTTATAATTACGGACAGTTATTACTGTATGATTGGTGATATACTTATATAGTGCACTATCAGTCATTACTTATGCAAGTGGTTTTCAGAATTTTGTATCCTACATTCTTATTAATCAGTCTATCCAAGAACTAGGATTTTATTGTGAAATAAAAAAAAAAAAACTACTATATACTGGGAAATAGACACAGAAATTAAGGAAAAAGACCAAAAATGCATTTTCGTTGATTTATGAATATAATTCATTGTCAAGTTTAGTTTATAATTCAAAACTATTTTTATATTGCCCACAGAGGCATCAAAACTATGGAATATAATATACTGTATAATATTTGCCATTAATTTAATCAATTTAAAGTTTTTTATTTTAGAGATTTGAAAAGTAAATTCCAATTGCACTATATTGAGACACACTCTTAAAAAGTATTGTTGTAATGGATAGAAAATATATATCAAGCAAACAAACTTACTAGGGATTAATAATCAAATAATAATTAAATATCTTTCAAATAACTCTAGCATTACAAATCATTTTAAAAAATAATTGAAGTTAATAATTAAGTTAAATTTAGCCAATTTTATTCCATTTATTGACTAATAATTAAACTAGAAATTTTTAATACTTATGCGAAAATGAAATTTGTCCTGATTCAAAATTAAACTGGGTACCGTTAGGATAACACTGTAACATCCTCTCATCTGGCCCAAACAGAACATCAGGCAAACTTCCTCTTCAGACAGTTTATATAATAGAAATTTAGATAAATTAATGAATTGAACATACTCTCATTCCATTATTTAGAATGGCTGTGTTCAGATGACACTGTTTTCATGCTGTAATAATTGCTTGCATATCTTTGTCTCATTATTTTGATTAAGAATATTCAGTTGGCACTGTTTTTGAGCTGTTTTGAAGTGACAGTTTAAAAATAATTTGGATCAAGGTAAATTTTTACTAAAAATTCTGAATAAAAAATTTCCAATATTAGTTAAGTATAGTGATTACACTTTTACGATGTTATGGCACCATATTGCTGGTTGACATGTATAAAAAATAAATATTATCAGTCATATTGGTCTTGAAATATACATGTTGAGTAGTTTGCAACACTGTGTATTCAGTTGAGAGTGTTTGTTGAATCAGTTTGTGTATGTGTTAAGTAGTTCATAGTTCCATTTGTATAGTTGAGGATGTGTTGACTTGATTGCCAATTCAGGGAAAAACATTTCTGCTTGAGAATTATTAATCATACACAATGATGTTTTCAATAGTTTATAAATATAGCACATATACTGTTGGTTTCTAATTGGAAAATTAATTGGTTCTGTTTTTCAGAACCAATTAATTTTCCAATTTGTCTATCAATTTGCTCTTTTTCAATAAATAAACTTTTTATAAATTTCTAAAAAACTTACACAAGCATACACAGTTATGAATATTTCAGTTTCATTGATTTACAAGAAAAGTATTGCTTACCATCTTGGAGGATTTGGATTTAATTCAGAGTCCCACATCTTCAGTTTTTTCAGGAGGATCAGGTTTGGATCCAGCTCATTAACAAAAATTAAACTTATGAATATAATTTTACACATGTCAGATCTATATAAGTTACAGATTACCTGCATAGCAATTATAACAAATGAAAAATAAGAGTATATACGAATAATGATTCAAATAAAAATAAAGATGAAAATGCATTTAAGTGATTTTTTTTTATTCACTTGCACATTTGAAGAATTTATAATATACTAGCTTACCAAAACACAATTTGTCTTTCATAGATTTACAGTATAATCTTATCTTCAAGATAATTTAAATGACTGTGATTCTGATTGTATTTGTATAGTCATTATTTATAATAGATTATTTTCATTCATAAATCAATTTATATACACTATATATATGAGTCCCAGTTTGCATATACAGTAGAATATCAATTATCTGAGCTAATTGGGACCAACAGAGATAACAGTTACAGCAAATCCATACATAAAAAGAATCCAAACAGCACAAATGCAATAAAACCAAATTTATTTGTAAAACATTTTTGATCATTTTTAGTATATAAAATAAAGAGGAAACATTAACTAAAAAGTTAAAAGGTGCAAAAACTAAAATAGAAGTTTAGATTCACAAAATTTAAAAAGGTCTATTCAAACGATTACATCAAAAATTCAAAATATAAACAAAATGCATAGCATTGCTATAATTACCAAGCATGTGTAAAATATGTAGAAAAATAGAAGTTAAAGTTACTATATTAATACTATATATAAACTTTCCATAATTTCACATAAAAAGTATACATAAACATTTTCAAAGTCCAGAAAGTTAAACTGCATTACACTTTAAATTTGGGCAGTTTAAATACATTAAGGTTGCTATGAAGACATTGGACAGCTTATAAGAATTTTTGAATTTTGATTCTATAACTCTGTTCTTTTTTCGAATGTAGTATTTTCTTAGAGGCTAAAGAACCTGAAGAGGACGTAAATAATGTCGAAAGCGTTTGTTCTGAAAGAATAACTTTTGTTTTGTGTTGTATTAATCTACTGCATTAAAGTGCTTATAATGAGGTATGGACTTGTGTATAAACATTTTCTCTTCATAACAGGTCAGTTGATGACTACAAATTTCTATCTACTGCAAACCTTCAGGTGCTGGGATGTTAACTTTCAGTAGCTGGCTAATTATGTTATTTTGCTTGCTTCTCTTCAGAATAGTAATGGCTTCACTAAAGGGGCTTTCTGATTTTTGAACATTTTTAATAATTTTAGCTTCTTGCCATTTAATATCAATAATGCTTCTCAAAAAACATATTTGCTAAAACTGTGTGTAGATGGCCGTTTGCGATATTGGACTTGTGATTCTGTAGAGATCTTGTTATACATTGTAGAGATCTTGTTATACATTCTGTAGAGATCTTGTTATCATGTATTCTGTAGAGATATCCTAAGTCTAACTTTGTAAATGGGATTACATATATATCTGATTGTGTGCTCATATCAAAAGAGTCCTTGTCATTTCTTAACAAACTATATGTCAGAGATTTGTTAGAAAAGATACCATAAGGGATGCCATATAGTAGAGATTAGTTAAGAAAACCTCTGTGATTTGTTAAATGTTCAGTCATTCAGTTGTTTCTTTAATATAAGCATGATAATATCTAGAAAGTTCATAAATTTATGAATCTATATATTTTCTGCTCATTGAGTTTAAAAAGATTTACTTAGAAGAATATTAAAATTTGTAATGCTTCACCCTTAGGGCAATCTCAACCCAAAGTAGCTATGTTACCTACAGGGTCAGAAGAAATCTCTATAACTTGTAAGTTTGATCCCTAGGGATCAATGCTGTGGAAGCCTTTGCAGAAGCATTGACACAGACAGACAAACATTGCATTTTATATATATAGAAGCTTACAGTATATACATATACATATACTGTAAGCTTCTAAAGCTTTATTCTAATTTAGAAAGTTTTTCTTTCTAAATTTTTGCACTTTTTTTAAGCTAAAGTCACTTTTTTGTTTTATGTACTGATTGAAAACATTTTATAATAAACTTGTTTTTACTGCATTTGTGCTGATTGGATTATCTTTTTATAATTGGGACCGAGTTTATTCTGTTAATCAAATAGTTCTGATAACCAAATATGCAAGAATATTAAGTTTATACAAAAAGTATAATTAGACCTACAATTAAATTCTTGTGCATGAGGTTACTACTACTATATTTCAATGTATGAAATATAAAAAAATAATCAAATTAGAAAATGGGTTATAAGTAACCAATAACTGTGATGGGTTTATAAATAATATGTCCACACAATAACTAAAGCCAATATTTGATTTTTAACTCCTGTAATGGCAAATTAAAAGACTATTTCTTGCTATACTATGTATATATTCAAATAATCAGAAATGAATGATTAAGCAGGAATAATATTTTAATGTAACAACTGTTACATTAGAAACAGAAGTAATTTTTTGGGCCAGCTGCGATTTGGATAATCAACATTCTATGGTAGTTTATATGCAGCAAAAAAGGGAAAAAAATAATTTATTCACATTTATATAAATGAATATATAAATATGTTTCAAACCTACTGGGATTTCATTAAATAGTAATAGCTATCAGATACCTGCAACATCTATGATAATTTTTCTTACAGTCTAAAAAACTTTGTGTTTTGTAATAACAATTAGGGTTAATATTTTGAAGACCACAAGTTGTGATTTCTGTTAATAATTTTGAATGGACATTTTTGTAATATTTTATTAAATTGTTCTGCTTAAATCATTGGCTGCAGATAAAATTTTGTTGTTTTTATATTCAAATAAAGAAACTATATTTTATTGTTTAATATAACAAATTATAATAATAAAGTTTCCAAAATTAATGTTATTTTCATTAATTTTGGAAAATCAAAAAATTATAAAGCAGTTATCAAAGAATTATTAAAATGAGAATTTTTTTTTGAAATTTCAAAATCTTTCATTATAATTGAAAAAATTAGTCCTACATCTGATTTGTAAAGATAATTTATTAAAATGGCATTATCATATATATATTGCAAAAAATTTTGGAAATCAATGCAAAATTTTACGATATAGAGTACAATATTTTTTTATAAGAGGGCATTTAAATATTACATAAGCAATATTTTTTATCAATTTATCTTTCCTTCCATGTAAACATCATAAATTTATTGATCCTCCACTTAAATTATGTAAGCTTTTCTTGCTCCATTCCTTCTCTATAATTTAAATATATGGAAATATATAACATTTTACAAATTTATAATTGTTAACATTTAGAGTTTTTAATACTATATTAAGATAATAATAAATATAATAGAAAAAATAAATATAACAAATCCATAATTTAGTGCATATTTATTATATAAATAATTCTAGCATACAAATTATATATTAAAATTTTTTACTATTCCAAATCTACTTGCTATTACTTCAGCATATAATAAAACAGCCCAATTAGCAAGTACTAGACATCAGACGTTTTATTTCGTATAACGTTTTCGGACTGAGGACAGTCCCTCATCAGTACACAGTCACATTAACTAAACAAATATCAAC
>WUQG02047918.1:0-10415 GCA_011317285.2 Androctonus mauritanicus
AAAATTGCAAAAAAAATTTAAGCTTTAATTATTTACAAGTAAACAAGTCACTTTAACCTTAAAATGTCTTTGGCACGACTTTGAAGTACATAATGAGCTGATAAATGATAAACAAATAGTGACGTGCAGAAACGACATTACTTTCCGGTCCCCCTGATATGTCAACTAATTTTTTCTAAACTTATTATGTATTTATTAGGGATTCTATTTATTTTTAAATAACTCTTATTTTTAATTGAAATTTTATAATAAAAGATATTTTTACAAAAGTATAAATGTATATAGTACATTTATACTTTTGTAATGTAACAGTAAAAGCATTTTGTAACAGAAAAAATAATTTGTTAACAGGCAATATTCTTGGTCTTTTAAAGAATAATTTTGGTCTCAAATAATTAAAATAAATAATATAATTCACTTATAGAATAAAAACATTTTAAAAGAATTTTCAAAGTTCTATTTGAATTCAAACATAATAGTAAATATAAATCTAGAATATATATCATAAAATATCAGGGTTAAAAGTAGATTTACATATATGAATCACGAAAAATGCTTGGACAAAATCAAAATTTTCATAATATAAATTTTTAATTCATTTTTAATACGCAATAAATAGTTCAAACTGAAATATATAGTTAATCTGGATTAATAATAGACAGAATATATGAAATATTGAATAAATGGAAAATTCTTCCATACTTTCATTGGATTTTGTTGAGTAAGAACCATTATTCGAATGGAATACTGCTTCAGATTTTTTAAAATTATTAATAGTAGTAAAAATTTTGAAATTTTCATTAATATTTTATCAGTAAAAATATAAAGTAGACACAGTATGTTTTATTATTAATCTATAAAATTGCAACAATTTGTTTTTTATACAAATGAAGATATTTAAGCATATAGAATTCTTTCTAAATTATATGCCATTTATTAGATACCATAGTTTATTAGAATAATTCTTATAGGTATTTTATAATTTTTTAAATTATTAATTCATCAATAATTTATATTTTATTAAATAAATTCCTTGATTAATATAATTAGATTAATTCTAATTAAAAAATAATTTTTGATGATTTTTATGAAGAAAAAATATTTATAAAAAAATAATGAAAGCTTTTTAATAGATTTGTCATATTTGAAAGATGAAGTAGATATAATTATTAAATTTTTTTATGTGTTAATTTTTATCAAAACAAAAAAATTTTTAATTATAATGTTTTTGTTAGAAAATGGTTAAATGATATCACTTATATCTGTCCCAAGATGCTGTTTCAATTTTATGATGATGATAGTATTATTATTAATTTTTCCTCTCCATTTTGATCATTTTACAATAAAAATAAAATCTTACATTTTAGGATGTCATGGTGGTTGGTGAACCTTCTCTTATGGGGGGAGAATTTGGTGATGAAGATGAACGTCTTATTACCCGACTTGAAAATACTCAGTATGATGCTTCTGCAGCAGCAGCAAATGGTTTAGATGAAAATGATGATTTCACAAATAATCCATTAACTAATGCACCAAATTCTGCAGGTGGTCCTCCTCATTCAGCATGGTCAGGACAGCAGAATACAGGTGCACCATCTTCCGAAAGAAACCCCTCTGGCCAAGGTACTGCCCCTCAACAGCCTAATCAAGATGACAAGAAACCATCACCTGCCATTAGTCAATAAATATGAAAAAGACAATTTTCAAATGAATATCAAGTATACAATTCATGCAGGACTAAAATATGCTCAAGATATGGCAAGTTATATATATTAATATCTTTTTCAAGTTAAAGGTTAGAAATTTGCCTTGAAAAAATTCATGGAAGTTTAATAGACACTGTACAGCATCACTAGTGATTTATAAAGTGATTAACTTCTAAAATAGTTAATTGTTGTGAAGTTTTTCCTATAAACTACATTATTTAAATCAAGGAGATAGAATTCTCATTGATTTTTTTTCATTATATTTTTATTGTTTATATTTGAATTATGTTATGTTTTATCCTTTTAAGATCTGATATTTTATTATTTCATTTAATATCATTAATGTGCAGATTATGTAAAATCTATATTCTTAAAATCGAAAATTGTTTTTCAGATTACAATTTAATAAGTAAATAATATATAAAACTTTTAATTAAAATAATTATATATATTATCATTTATATTGCAAAGTAACCTGTTTTTAAAAATATGGGTGAAAAATACATTTTAATATGGAAAAAAATTTTTTTTTTTAATTTAATTCATTTAATAAAATGACATAATTAAAAAAATAATAATAATTCTATATTTCTAATTATTATTACAGTGATAATTTGTGATCAGTAATAATAATTGCATTTTTGTTTTACATATAAAATTAATTTTTCACTTTATGAATAAAATAAGAATAAAATTATTTCTATAAAATAAATATATATAAATTTTCACATTATGTAAATATACCAATATAAAATTTAGAATTGAATTTTACTAATTAACAAATGAACATCAAAATTCAATAATTTTAAGTTATAAAATATTTAAATTATTATTATTTTGAAATTTAATTTTTTTTAACTTATATTGATTAGTGTTGAAATAAAGAAAAACAAAACTTTTAATTCTTTTAAGTGCAATATTTTCATCATTTCTATTTAATTAAACAATTTCAAAGTGATAAAAATAGTTTAGATGTTTTAAACTTGCAATATTTTGTTAGTATAAATGATAATATATATTTCAATATTCATTCCTTTAAATTTAGATACTTGTGCAAATTCTCATCTTGAAATAATAGTCTATATCATATTTCTTTTAAAGTATCAACTGGTGTTTGTCACTAAGAAATTATGGGAATTTGAATGAATGTTTTGATTGATCATAATATGATGAATTGAAATCATAAATGAGTAAATGTGTGTTTGAAATGTCATTTTTATATTTATTTTTTTAATTGTAATATTTCTCCAACTTTTGCAATTTCTAATAAATAGTAATCTAGCCCTTTTTATTATTAATAAAAAATTAGATCATCGTATAACGAATTTATAAAAATTAGTATCTGATTTTTTTGCTATATGAAACAAAATAATATATACAGGGTGATCCATAAGTCAATAGCACAGATGAAGAGGAATATCCAATGATCAAGAATAAACTTAAAATGTCTTATGAACACGAGGCCAAAAGTACTTTATTGGTGAGTTGTGTCATAAAATTATAAATCATAGAAAACAGCAAACAAAAAATGTAACAGTACAGAAGTTGTTTGAAATATCAGCCATTTACTTGAATATATGTTTCTGCTTGATAGTAGAGATCGTCATACATGCTCAGACATTTGGTGTGGCTCTGATAACATTGCAAAAACTTGTAATTTATCTCAGATTTTAAATATCCCTACAAAAATAATCCAAAGAATCAAGAAAAGAAAAAGGACTTTCTTTAATATTCATTTTAGTACAATATGTCTTTGGAAAAACATAGCCTATATCTAAACATTGCCATCTGTGTTAACCATTCTTGTGAAACTGTTTTTGCATGATAACTCAGCAATAAAGCCTTTCTGATTTACATTCATAAGACATTTTATGCTTATTTTTGGCCATAGAATATGCTTCATCATTTGTGCTGTGGACTTATGGATCATCTTGTATGAATAATTTAATGTAATTTGATATTACAATAACTCATAATAAAACTAATATTAATTTTACTCTTATGATTAAAATTGGGATTTAAAATAAGAATTATTCCATTTTTTAAATTATGAAATTAATGACTTAAAATTAACTTTGATACATAAATGTTTTAAAGCAAAATTAGTAATACTTTGTACTATTCTGTTACACTGCTCCATTTTTAGTATGGAATGCTATAAAATCAGCCCTTTGAGCAGGAAGAATTCACTTTCTTACAACCAATAACACTTTTATTAACTAGAGCGCTTTCAGCTCATTCGAGCCGAAAGCACTCTAGTTAATAAAAGTGTTATGGGTTTTAAGAGACAAAATTAGTAATAATTATCATAAAATAGAAGAATCCTTTTTTTTTTAAATAAAGGAATTAATATTGTTTTATATTAGTTTTATGATGATTTATTATAGTATTAATACTGTACTGTTAATTTATTTTATTTAAAAGACTGGAAATTAAATAAAATTACAATTCAGATTTTATATTCATTTAATTATCATGTAATTCAAAGCTGATAAAAGATGAAATAATTTAAAATTTGTGATTATTCAAACATTTTCATATATTGTTTTATATGAAATATCATTTTATAATTTGAAATCTTCAGTTTATTTGAATAGATTTTTCAGTTGAAATGTAGCATTCCTATAATGTGATCTACCAAACAGGGCTAATGCATATGTTTCAATATTATTTTATGGCATCTGTTTGTCATTTTCTTTGTGACTCATGATCACTCACTGTTCTAGTTTATATCATACCAATAATCATTTTTTCTGTGAAAAATTTTAAAAATGGCTGAAAGATTTTATATGGTTCTTGTTATATGAAATAGTTACAAAAATTATTCACCAGTATGCAGATACATTACATCATTATATTCTAATAGTGAAAGCATAACTTCTGATATCTAGATTTAAAATGAACTATTGGGATATGTGATAGCACTAGCTAGAATGTGATTCTTGCTTTCATATTATCTGAATGCTCAAAATAAGTATGATTAAAAGTATTGTTCAAATTAATATGATGCATATATTGTACATATAGTTTAGTATAACTTAGATAAATATGATTACATTCTTTTTTATTTTATATAAAAATGGCCATGTGTCGAAAGATGATTTAACAACCAAATTTTTTATTAATGAATGAGACAAAATATTTATTAAATTTTATCCATAATAATTGAATCATAAAAATGTATACTATAATACAACATTAAAATGGAAATTTTATTTTCCAGTTGCAATATTTTTCATTTTTATAAATTTCCAGAAATTTAAATGTGATATTTTTTCCAAAATTCCAAGATAGATGGAATTTTTTTTTATCAGAATTAAATATGATCAAAAAGTATGAAAATTTGGGAAATGCTTTTAGCAGAAATCAAAATTTTTCTTTTTAATTTAGAAGTTCTATATATATTTGTTATGAATTATAAACTAATTATATTTCAAATATGGGATTCAAGATTTATTGAATAAAGATTTGCACAAGTAGTTATGCATTTATACACAACTTGTTTAATTAATTATTATTATTTAAATTAATAATAAATGATGAATTCTCTACAAAATATTATATAATATGTGGATTTCAGTGAAATACCAACATTTAATATTTCTTTTCTGCGGTATTAATCTGGAATATTATTCTGACTTTGCAGTATAAATAATAGTAATTTTTATCATTAATAGAATAAACTTATTGCCATGTGAAATGAATTATAATTCTATACTATTCAATAAATAGGATATTTATAGAAATATGAAATTTGTTGATATTTTTTCTTTAAAAAAAATTTTTTTTTATCACATTTAAAATTTTTATTATTTTTAGTTTTCAGTAAATTTTAATTTAATTTATTCGATCATATTTTTAACAAGATATTTTGTTGAAATATTTTGATGAAAAATTTTCTGGTAAACTAGTTTCAATATATCTAGTTAAAAAAAATAATAATAATAAAAAATAAAATCGTTTGTTGATTGCATATGATTAGATGTACTATTGAATAAAGGAAAGTCTAGGAAAAGTTTCATAAAATAAATCATAATTATAAATGTATTTAGTCCTATAAATCTCTTTCTTATAACTTAAAAGTTTCTAATTGATATGAATTTATATTTATTTATATCAGCAGTTTTTCCTAGAATGTGAAATTTAAAATTTTTAATAAATTTATATTCTAATAAAGAGAAAATAATCATTAATGTTTGGTATTTCAATGAAAAATTTTAATAAATCTTATTTTAGCTGAATAAATTTTATGGTAATTTCTTCTGCATTGTTAAAATTGTCACAAAATATTTTTTTATTAAAAAATTTTATATAAGTTATGTTATGTTATGTCTAAAAGATGAAATTTCATTTAATGATTTACCAGAAAATTTCTTGAATGTTCTTTTTTTCTGATTAAAAAATTATTAATTATAAATAGTTAAACTATTATCAGGAATTGGGAATTTTGATCTCCTTCAAAGATAATCATTAAGCAACATTATTTTAAAAGTTTTTATATAAAAATTCTCCAATTATTGCATTAAAAAAAAATGTAAGTTTGATATTTTTTAATTTTATTATTTTAAATATTTATTTATTTTTTCCATTACATGAAAATGCTAGAAATTCATAAGAAAATAGGTTAGCGTTATAAAAAAGTTAATACCATAAACAATATTTCTTCTATCAAAAATCATGATGTAAAATATCGGTAATCATTTAATCGGGTGTTTAAAGTAGTATTTTATATCATTCACATTGTACTTCATTTAATATTTTTTAAATAGTTTTTTAGAATCATATTTAGAAAATAGCATCAGTCAAAATATTAATAAAAGAAGAAGAAAAAACTTGTGATGCACAAAGGAAAAATTGTGAATATTATAAAATAATTGCTGGAACTTTGCAGATAGTGTATAAATTCAGATATAAAAGAGTGATTGTAAAATATATTAAATCTGCATAGTATTATTGCTATGGATAAACCGATAGGAAACTTGTTTTTCTTTTTTATTTGAACTATTTATCTTGTTTATTATTATTTGGTGATTTGTCATTCTTTATTGTAATGTGTTGTCCTTTTTCTTAAAATGTGCATATTTGGTAAATAAATGGCTGGTGTTTCTGATATTTTTCAAATTTAATTTTTTTTAAACATTCAAAAAACAATAACATTCATTATTTTCACCGAAAACATTTTTAAACATTTATCAACTACATTCCCATTATATAGGAATCTGGACTTTTTTATTAAATTATTATTATGTGATCCATTTAGTAAATATTATTTACTTACTAAATGGATTTATTTAGTAAATAGATTTAAGTGATCCAGATTGTTCATTGAATAAATTTTGCAAATGATAATCAGATATTTTTAAATAAATTTTTGTATATGGTCCAAAGTAATCATTTGAGCTATAAAAAGGTTAATCAAAGTGTTTTATAATTGAAACATTTCAACAAAAATTTATTTCTGATTGAATAGAAATCTGCACAAGATTTCTTTTCCTTCGGAAAGTAGCTAATAATAATAAATTGATTATGATGATGTCGATTAAAATTTGATAAATTTAATGTTTTGTAGCTGAAATATGGGATTAAATTCTGTTAATTTAAGATTATATTGAAATTATAAATTGTGATTGCAAAACAAGGAATTTGTTCAAATGTAAGGTAGCTCGGAGGGAAGATGGCACAGTTAACAATAACTTTATTTATCATGAACATGTGGAGTGGGAAAAAATATGTAAATTATATCAATATATATCTTGTTTATTTAGTTATTACCTGGGATAATAAAAGATGAGTTTTTTGAACGTGTAAAAGTAAAAAGGGCAATTAAATGAAACAAAACTGATACCTTTCCCCACCATTTGGGGGAGAAGAAGATGGCACAACTCATGAAGTTTACTAGAGCAGAGAAAAAAACATTTAAAAGAGCATTTTATATGTATATGTCACTTACAGAATGTAACTTTACAATGCAAAAGAAAAAAGAATGGAAGAAAGCACATTATTCCCTAGCATTTGTTGCAAATGCAATTGTCTTTACTACAAATTTCATGCAGCCATTTAATGCATTCAATCCAGTCACATGGTCTCTTCTTATCATAATAATACTCCTTACACTCGACACAAAAATCTTCATATTCAACATCGTCGCCATCACTACTGTCTACTACAATATCCTGAATTGAAGATGACGACGAACTCAATTTCCTTTTTCTCAAAAAACAATCTTCCCCCAATCACAAAACTCATGTTATTCCTCCAGATACTTTATATTCTAAGAATCACTTGAATGAAATTCGATTTACAATATGCTAAATTTGATATCAGTTTGCAATATTATAATGCAAATTATTCAAAATATTAACAGCAATGATTACTTTATTTTTATGCCATTAAAATTGTCATCTATAGTAACTTTTAATAATGTTTGTTTTGTCGACCATTATATTATAACATAGCAAAATAACAAATATATTTATACACTAATAATATAAAAAAAAAAAAAAAAAAGCGAAACTTCCAAATCTTTTTTCTCCATTTTCAATTTTGAGTTATATAGGCTACACTAATAAATTTTCATCCAGTTTAGAAATTTTTAAATTTTCTGTTTTCATTTACTGATCTATAATTTTTTTTTTTTTTTTTTTAATATAGTATACTACTAGAGCAGCTTGAAAAAGTTTTCATTAATATCAAAACGATATAGAGATGTTTTTAATGAAATATAGGAATATAAAATAGGAAGTTCTATAGAAAATAAATTTAATTTGATACTTGTTCGCTTACTTCAAAATAAAAATACTAAGCATATTGGTTTGAAATGGAAAAAAAAAATCAGTAAATGAAAACAAAAAATTTATTAATGTAGTCTATACAATATGACTTAAAATTACAATTGAAAATGAAGAAAAAAGATTCGGAAGTTAATTTCCCTTTTTTTTTCCTCCTGAAAAAATGTTTTGTCAACAACGTTAGCCTACGTACTTAAAAGTACACTAACATTACATCAAAATATTAAGTTATTTTACTAAGCTAGCGCTGCTAAAATAATTGTTTAGATGATTCTGTACGTTAAACTGTAAAGTGACCATTTTTAATATTTTTGGGGCAATTGTTCTGAAATCTCTTGCTAAATACATCCATAGTTAAACCGGGAGAGAAGGCAGCATTTAAATAAATCGTACACTATAACGAACTTTGATATGTAGCCTTATTAGTGATATAAGAAAATCAGTTAAATTTAATTACAATGTTCAAAATAAAAGGAAAAAAGAAATCCGTGTAGATTGCAATCTATTGAATGTTGTTCAATGTAAGTTTATTTAAATAAATAAGATATTTAAAAATGCAAATTTAAGCATTCAGTATCGAGGATCGGAGTTGTAAATTGCCTTCATTCTTCAATATCGAAATATTAAATGACAAAAGAAGAATGTAACTTTCATGATAAAATAAGAGATAAAATATTCTTTTTTCTAATTGAAACCTATGTGAAGCATGAACCAGCTATGTTTATTCTAGTATTGACGATTGTCATTATCTAATATTTGTACTGTCTTAATGAATTAGTTCTTGGGTGCTGTTTAAAAGTTGTGTTATGAAATAAATATGGCCCTTTCAAGAATTATTTATTTGTGGTATTCTGTTGGCATGAGTTTATTGGAAAGAAAAATCGGACAAAATAAGTATGGGACATTATGAAATTTGATTGATTGTCAAATTTCATAGTAATCGTTTAAACTTATTATAATAAAAGCAAGAAATATAATAAAATTAACTGATAGACAATGGTTTTTCACTAGAAAATCATACTGATTATGATATTAGCGATAGCATGCAAGATCGTTATCACGTTATTATAAATTATTAGAGTACTTCAATCAAAAAAGCAAAGATATTTTTTTAGGAATGCATCACTAGAGTCCATTATACTGATAAATTACTTTGAACAGTAAGAATTAAGAACATATACTCGATAAATTTATATTAATATAATAATGTAAAACCAATAATGAATGATTAAGAATAGTTTTAAATTTTAATATTACTTATATAAATTTCATTTTAAATTTTTAAATAGAAGGAATAACCTGAAATTTTGATTTAATTGAATCCATAAACACACTTTTTACAGAAAATTTTTATTTAAAAAATAAATCGTCAAATTATCATTTAATTGAATTTATTTTTTGATGTAAAAATATTTCTTTTTCGTAAAAGTAAAGTTTCATTCTGGCTTTTGCAAAATCCTATAAAAATAAAAAAAATTCGATTATTATAGAAATATTCGTATTTTTCAATATATCGAAATTTATATGATTTTAAACAAATGCTACTAGAGTATATGGCCATCGCTTTCATTACCCGTTTGTTAGGAGCTACTATGATTCTGTATTACTACCAATAATCTTCAAAATCGTCAATCTTGCAAAGCCTCTTGGTCGTCCTTTATACGATATAAAGAACGCCAAGAGGCTTTGCAAGATGAACGATTCAAACTAATCGCCATTAATTGTATACTAACTAGTAATTTACAAATAGCTTGTATAAGCTTGTGATATATGAATTTGTCTTTATCTTTTAAAAATAGAAACTATTTTTCAATTCATCATAAAATCCGTCGGATTGGCCGCGTGGAAACGCTTCGACTTTCCACTCTGGATGACCCCGGTTCGAGTGTCGGGTCCCACCCCTTGAAAATATTTATCATGG
>WUQG02047929.1:0-10415 GCA_011317285.2 Androctonus mauritanicus
TAATTTTTTTTTTGTTTCTGTTTTGTTTTGTTTTCATGGTAGAGAGTCTTTACTTCGACGATTTAAATTGAATATTTCCAATATTCTCTCTCGGAAGACATGGAAACATCCGCATTTAATATTAAATTGGTCTCTCTGCTAGAGTTAATCTAATAGAACAAAAAAGATTAATCAATGGAATATATTTTTTTTTCTTTATTTCTTTTTTTTATAACCAATCATAAATCTGAAAAGCGCACATTTATCACCGCTGATATTTATTTTCTTATTTATTAGGATTTGCTGCATGATTTATAGAAAGAGGTGCTCTTGCCAAACCAACCAAAACAATCGAAGGAAGTCATACAACTTATCCAGAGGTCTTTACGGGTTAATCTTCTCTGTGTTTGTGTCAAGGCTGCGAAGAGTGAAAAAAGCAAAAAAAGAAGAAGAGAAAGGGCTTGAAACCAATCAGTTCCGGCAGAGGACTACATAAGGGGATTGTGTAAGCAAATCTGAACCAGTTATTTCGATGCTATCAATTATAAAACTTGTTCTTTCGCTTCATCTCGGCAAAATATTGCTGATTGATAACGAAAGTCTAGATAATCCACGGGCTAGCGCATCTGGCGCAGAATTTGGAACGTTCTAAGAATGGTTTAATTGGAACTCATTGATCCCTTTCGCTAAAGATAACGCGAGAGTGGGATACAATTTGGTTTCTACCGTTCGAAAAGTTACACGGATTTAAAAGATGGATGCAGATGGACCCATAACACAATTAGGGATTAATTTATTATCGAAATTTTCCGGCGTCCAGAGAGTTGAAACGCTTTCCACATCGACTGATTTAGGTATAATTAAACAGCATTTCTTGGTTTGCAAGATGGGGGAGTTTACATCCTGCTATATAAGCTCGAAATATACGGACGGTGGTATTTATCATTCACTGAATTCTATCAAAACGGTCGCGCCCCCCCTTCAACCAAAATGGCATCCAACGATCGAGGCAAACATGAAGTTTTCATCTTGATTGCCAATCCAAACCATTTCAACAATTCACATCTGGTAACGTTATGGGCAACAAATCAGCCACCACAAAACCGATCGCACATGTCGGTTGGATTGCGCCACTCGTGTGACCGAATTTTCGTTCGCGATTTTGCTGGCCACTCTTCATTTTGAGGAAAGAAGCCAAAGATGCCGCTATCAACGCGTCTGTACGGAGTTGAGGGTGCGTTAATGTCCTCCCATTCTTCACACTCAATTTACCGCGATCTGAGGAGACCGAAAGATGGGAATGGCGAAGGAGGGGAAGAAGATCAGGCAAACAACGACGCCACTGTGACCCGAGGGGTCAAAAAGTCACATCGAACCATATCAAAGGTCGATTGTTGCTGCGGCTCTACAAAGTAATCCTATCAAATTAAAATTAGCCTCTCTCTCTCTCTCTCTCTCTTTCTCTTTCTCTCTCCACCACTTTATACGACTCCATCAAGTGATTTATTGTTTTATATCAAGTGGTGATGTTTTCTGCCACGCGCTCTGACGTATCATTTCGGATGTGGAATTGAGATAATATTCAATATTTTGAATCGCTCTAACAATATTTTGACATCTGTTCGATGATATATATATATACACACATCCGCGTAATATGAGGCATGAAAAATACGCTTGCGAAATAGAATTTCTTTCCGCGTAAAAACCGAACAAGAGGAAATCTTTCCAATGAAAATATATTAAATTTTTTTTTTTTAGTTCTGACGCCATTTTGAAGAAGAGTCGTTTCGACCTTTTTTCTGCGATTGATAAGTTACAGAACGATTTCGGTCCTTCGGTTGCCTCATGTCACCTCCAACCTCCTTTCAGATGCAATCTACCGTAACTCCTTCATTTCCTGCTTCAGTCTCCTTCAAGGACAGAAAGAAAAAAAATAAAAAAATAAATAAAAAATCAAACCGAAAAATCCTTCTTCATTACTTGATCACTTCTTTCTTTCTTTCTCTCTCTCTTCCCCCCCTTCGAAACGGAAGGGTGGAGTGGTGCAAACGACCGGAACGCACCAGGTGGGCGGAATTATGCCATATTTACATTACGTCTATCGGCATTTTTCTTAAGTCACCTTCTTTCTGTTATCGCTCACCGACGACTTCTCTGACCCTGTTGCACGTATTTCGAAGGTGTTAAACGGGGGTGTCGCGTTAAAAAAAAACTTTTTAACTCGTTTCGAGATGTTTTTAACGGTTTTTTTATTTTTTTAAACGCCGCAGCCTGTATACACGTATATATATATATATAGATCAATAGTATCCGGTCGATAATCAGGTTAAGAGAAGAAAAAAAAAAAACATCAAAACATTATAAATATTAGAAAGTCCTTCTAATTAATTTAAACCCAGGCGGTGTCAATTTAAATAAGCGCATGATTCATGTCGCGGAGCGCGCGCGCACGTTTGATTTGTAGTACGCATCTCGTGCATATCAATATGTCAATTTCGTCGCGTGTCTTTTATCAATGTAGTTCGTGCGATAAATGTCGATTTCCACTCACGTGATTCGAATAAAATTTATTTTTTATTTTTCTCTGCTTCCCCCCCGTGCGACAACACGTCCAATTGTTTTTTTTTTCTTTTTTCTTCTGGTAAGTGGCGACTATTTAAAGCCATTTCGGTTGGCGAAATTTATTTATAAATACGAATTTTTTATTTTTATTTTTATTTTTTTAATTTATTTTCTTATTAATTTTTGCCGAGCAATTGAATGTAAAGTTATCGATGTGGAAACGAGTTAACCTGAAATTTTTAGAGTAACTAATTAGCATTTATAAAATTTATTCGCGGAATAACTCGTTAAATTGTTCGATTTTTTTTTATTTTTATTATTATTATTTTTTTTTGAATTTTTCTATGGAGGAAAGCACTTATGCAATTGTTTCTCTCTCTCTCTCTCTCTCTCTCTCTCTCGTCGTTTTTTTTTTCTTCTTGGGAATCAAAAGCGCGCACCTGCAATTGTTATAGGCACGCGCTTTTTTATCTCTTCTGGTAAGCAATATGTTACTCTTTCCGACTTCTAAACAGCATAATTGGTAGCGGATCCCTTCGCTCCCCCTTCCTCCCCCTCCAGCACACACAAAATGCTAAGCGCCATTATGCCTAGTTCCTGACGTCGATTATCGGCAGCGTCGAAGAAGAACGCTTCATCGATCGTAGCGGAACGTCGACGGGAGACAGAAGGGGACAACAGGTCACCGAACGCTTGTTTTCACCCCGCTCTCCCTCAAACGCTGTTTAGAGAGGGATTCAGTGTAGCGGCAAAATTCGACCCACCTGTTGCTCTCACACGCTCATATAAGTCACCGGAAGTCCGGTTGGGTTTTTCTTTGATGGTTCCCGTCGCAGGTGGCAGACGACAGCGCTTCTTAGACGCGCCGTCCGTGCGTCTATACATCAATAGGGAAGCGCCCGATCGCGTAACTAACGCCTCTCTTCTCCATTTTAATTTTTTTCCCGATTATTCTCCGATAGAGGTATACCTTATCGTCTAACTACCACGTCTTCTTTCTATTTAAATTTTTTCCCAATTATTCACCAATAGTGAGAGGTTCTGTTCACGCAACTATGACGTCTCCTCTCTATTGTAATTTTTTCAACTTATTCGCCAATAGAAAGGCGCCTGATCACGTAACTAATACATCTTCTCTCTATACTAATTTTTCCCAATTATTTACCAATAGAGAGGTTCTGATCACACAACTATGACGTCTCCTCTCTATTCTAATTTTTTCCACTTATTCATCAATAGAAAGGTGCCTGATCACGTAAGTAGTTCATCTCCTCTCTATTCTAATTTTTTCACAATTATTCACCAATAAAAAGGTGCCTGATCACATAACTATAATGTCTCTTCTCTATTCTAATTTTTTCTCAATTATTCATCAATAGAGAGATACCTGATCACGTGAATATAAGGTCTCTTTTCTATTCTAATTTTTCCCATTTTTATTCACTAATAGAAAGGTTCCTGATCACATAACTGGTACGTCTCGTCTCTATACTAACTTTTCCCAATTATTTACAAATAAAAAGGTACTTGAGCATGTAAATACGACAACTCTTCTCTATTCTAATTTTTTCTCAATTATTCACCAATAGAGAGGTGCCTGATCACATCACTATGACATCTCCTCTCTATTCTAATTTTTTCTCAATTATTCATCAAGAGAGAAGTGCCTGATCACATGACTATGACATCTCCTCTCTATTCTAATTTTTTCTCAAATATTCATCAGTAGAGAGGTGTCTAATTACACGACTATGATGTCTCTTCTCTATTCTAATTTTTTCCATTTTTATTCACCAATAGAAAGGTGCCTGATCACATAACTAGTACGTCTTCTCTCTATGTTAACTTTTCCCAATTATTTACAAATAAAGAGATATTTAATCATGTAACTACGACAACTCTTCTTTATTGTAATTTTTTCTCAATTATTCATCAATAGAGAGGTGCCTGATTACACAACTATGACATCTCCTTTCTATTCTAATTTTTTCTCAATTACTCATCAATAGAGAAGTGCCTGATTACACGACTATGACATCTCCTTTCTATTCTAATTTTTTCTCAATTATTCATCAATAGAGAGGTGCCTGATCACACGACTATGACATCTCCTTTCTATTCTAATTTTTTCTCAATTATTCACCAATAGAGAGGTGCCTGATCACATGACTATGACATCTCCTTTCTATTCTAATTTTTTCTCAATTATTCATCAATAGAGAGGTGCCTGATTACACGACTATGACATCTCCTTTCTATTCTAATTTTTTCTCAATTATTCATCAGTAGAGAGGTGCCTAATTACACGACTATGATGTCTCTTCTCTATTCTAATTTTTTTCCATTTTCATTCACCAACAGAAAGGTGCCTGATAACATAACTAGTACGTCTCCTCTCTATACTAACTTTTCCCAATTATTTACCAATAAACAGGTATTTAATCACGTAACTACGACAACTCTTCTTTATTCTAATTTTTTCTCAATTATTCACCAACAGAGAGGTGCTGAACAGGTGACTACCGCGTCTCCCATCCATACTAACTTTCTCCCAATTATTCACCAATATCCAAACAGGAGAAGTATGCTCTAAAATCGGTTAACAATTCCCATCTTTCGTTTTATTTTATTTTTATTTTTACTTATGTATTTATTTATATTTTCCAACAGAAATCTCCCAGCAATTAAAAGACGCAAAAAGTCGAAACAAATTTTTTTAAAAGATGCCGAATAACTTCATCCATCATAAATCTCCTATATATATATATATATATACATACTGAAGAAAGTAACCCTGTCCTTACTCTCAGCCGGATCTAACTCGACTGATTAGCCTTATTGGTGGCTATTCCCTCTCGTAATATGCCCTAATTATATGGAAGAAGTTAGCCTGGAGCTTTATATGAGAGAAACAGGCGCAAAGCAATTGTCATAATTGAGACCAGAACAAGCAGAAAAGTGCAGTTGCACTTTTCAAAAACCGGATCGTGGATATTTAATATTAATTGATTCTGGTGCATTATCCTCTTCTCCTCTCTACCTAAATATATATATATACGTATAAAAAAAAGGACATAGTCCTTAAAAATTGAAGATATACCTGAATTATTTAATCGCAGGTAGCTTATTAATTAGTTGCTTTTGCGACTTTAAAAAAAGTGAGTCGGTATATCAGAGAGTGGTGAATAAGATACAGCGAGTTAATCATTCGCAGGTGACAATACCTTCGGAGCTTGAAGGTATATTAGTTTCAACAACTAATTTATTCTAACCTTATAATCAAAGAGTTTTTAAGCCGTATCAAAGAATGCGAAAATTTTCTTTAGAAAACTCTTTTCCTTATTCAGATTCAAACAGTTTTTCTTTGAAGTTTACTTAACTGATATCAAGGTTGTACACGAATAACCAACTTTAATTTCAACAGGGCTTATCAATCTACCTTGATGTCGCCCGGAGAGATGCAGGCATTTAAGCCTAGGTGCATAACTCTAACATAATAGGCTATTTAACATTCACTTGACGCTTCTCTTATTTTGGTTTAAACGTTAAATGAAGGTATTGTCCATGTTTGTAGAGAATAGCAGGAAAAAAAGAAGAAGAAGAAGAAGAAAGAATCTCAGGATTGTTAGTGGTCTCTCTGCCGACGTTAAAAATTATAAATCGTAAATAAGCGGGACGAGAATTTTGATTTTTATTTTTCCTTTTTTTTAAAGAAAGAAAATTGGTTAGTTTGGAGAGGACAGAAATTGGATTTGAAGTTCGAAAGGTGTAAAGAAAGAAAACCTCTTGTCTGTGTGTGCCACCGTCCGAGTGGTAATTTGGTTAGTGTGACGAAAAGAAGAATGTTAACAGAAAACACACGGACTGTTAACCGTGAAAGGATTGGCTAAACTGGTTTCGGTTTTTAAGAAGAAATTTCGGATCTCTCTGACGAGTTAATGGCTTCATAAGCTATACGCGCGTGTAGTTCGATATCTAGGCCCCACCCGAACATATTTGGAAATAAGAAAACAAAAAAAAGAAAGAAAGAGAGAGAAAGAGAGAGAGAGAGAGAGATTCAGGTGATAGCAGTAATTATCATGTTCACGTGGGAAACTTTAGCTCCAATGGTTTAATAACAGTGATTAAAGGAGCGCCAGTTGTGTTTCAGAACTGTTGACGCATCGACGCTTTATGCAAACTGGAATTACGGTGATTTAATTGCACAAATTTCTTGAAATGGGGCCTATTTGACGTGATAAAACACTATAAAATTCATTAAAATTTTACTGAGTGAGTTCGGTTCGCTAGAATGGCGCCAGGTGCCACTTGTACGAGAACCTTGTTAATTTGATAAATCGGATTGGCACAAGCATTTCGAAAATTAAATTAGATATACGTTTATAGATTCTATTTTCAAAAGAAACAATATCTGATGTGTTTTCCACCCTCGCATCTTCCTCCTCCTTTCTTAAAATATTTATAACTTACCTTAGAAAAAAACGCAGTTAGTCTCTCTCTCTATCAATTTTTATATATCAAGATATTATTAAAAATTCGTTCACGTAATTTTTATAATTCGAACGATCTAGGGCGGGGGAGTTTTAAAGAGGAAAAAAAATTATGTAGATGGTTAGGTATCCTTACTGGCATCTGATGCCACCCCCATGCTAAATTAGGTTCTATAAAACCAATTTTTTTTCCCCACGAGTGAGGCTATTAAGGATAAAAATAAGCATCACATAGAGCAATCTTGTTATCTTTTTTGATTAAATTCGTTAAATACCACAATTTGGATATGACGATTGGATTTATAAAAAAAAAGATCATAAACAACTCTTCCTATTTAACAGATATTAAAAAAAAGATGAGAAAAAAATGGAGTTGTTCCGCTCTCTCCCCTCTCGAAGTTTCATTGATGTCATTTATTTTTGTAATTTTTGCAAAATTTTTTTTTTTATATTTTAAAATGCTCCGTCTGCTGCTGCTGCTGCTCCTCTCTGCTTAATAATAATATCGTTCATTTAGTGGAAATCTGGGTTTTTATCTGCGAAAAACTATTTTCTTCAATTAATGCCGCTCTGCTCGGAGAAGAGAGAGAAAAAAAAAGGGGAGTGTAAAGTATCTTTATGAAGTGTTTAATGGGAAAACGAAGGATATAAGTTAAACAAAAACAGGAATTTTCCAAGCTTAGAGGCACGACAAGAAAACGGTTGTCCTTCGTCTCCTATGAGAGAACATCATGAGTGACTTAACTTTTCGGTTGACCTTCACGCCAACAGGAATCGGAGGTGGTGACATGCAAATGGATTTTTAAACTATTACGACGAAAGTAAAGCTTTCGTGTCCCGAAAACAACATTTAATAATTTCATTCCGGTGCTATCCGTGTTGGAAATTTTTATATTCGATTATCGAGAAGAGAACAGCGAGAGGAGAGTTCCCTTCACAGAAGAGAACGACTTAAACTTATTTTCGGGCTATAAATGGGCTTAAAAAATCGAGTTTTTAATAAGATGCGATGTAATCCGGTAATTCAAATTAAATACTAGAAATTTTCTCGGCTCGATTAACATCTTCTAGTGCCCCCCCGAGAACCAGTAAAGTCCTAGTTTTTATCTCTTAAAAATCCTATATGATAAATAAACACTAAATTATAGTGGACAAAACTAGGTGTTCCAGATCTTGCACTTTAATTCTCTGGCTCGAAAGATCAAACAAACATCATTAAACGAAGAATTATATCGGATAGAATGTCAATGATTGACCGCTTGCAGGATGAATCGAGCATTTCTGAAGAAAAACATTGGCAGCATTCTCTTCCCACCGACTGCAGTCTTAAGAGAGGGGGTCAAACAAAGTCTTCGAACGCAGTTTTATAATGAGAGTCCGTCACGATTTGCGTCTGTTTGTAGATAGCATCGCTCTCCTCCACCCCCCGCGTGGGTGGGCGCTTAGATGCTATCTTGGCCGAAAATGTTTCCCTCAGCGACTCTTTCCGGGTAGGTCATAGGAGGTCAGGGCGAGACATCGTCGGAATCTCGAAATCATCCTAACAGAAGATGATGAATCGTGAAATGGAAGTTAAACAGATGGGTTAAAATCGACCAAACGAGCACAGGTTAAAGCGATATCGCTGCTGGAGAGTTCACTACCGCACTTCTACCATGCATATCTTTATGACGTACATTATTCTAATGCTAGGTTTACCTATATCCTGCTTTATCTTCCGGTATATCAACTGTAATATGTCTAAATTGTCAGCACGGAAATAAAACAAAACGCAAAATTATATTCCTAATTTAAACCAAACTCATCTTTGTTCCAGTTACGAATAAAATCGAAAAGTTCACTAATTAAGTAAACCAGTTGGCTGACTAAATTATCTCGAATGTGAGAAAGGTGTAGTTCTGTCTACAACTGTCTAAAATTTTGCTTGTAGTTCCAGTTTGTAGCGCTATCTACAACTATCTAAAATTTTTCTTGCAGTTCTATCTACAACTGTCTAAAATTTTGCTTGCAGCTCTATTTACAACTGTCTAAAATTTTGCTTGCAGTTTCAGTTTGTAGGTCTCTCTACAATTGTCTAACATTTTGCTTGCAGTTCCAGTTTGCACTTCTGTCTACAACTATCTAAAATTTTACTAACAGTTCTACCTACAACTATCTAAAATTTTGCTTGCACTTCTATCTACAACTGTCTAAAATTTTGCTTGCAGTTCTATCTACAACTGTCTAAAATTTTGCTTGCAGTTCTATCTACAACTGTCTAAAATTTTGCTTATAGTTTCAGTTTGTAGGTCTCTCTACAACTGTCTAACATTTTGCTTGCAGTTCCAGTTTGCACTTCTATCTACAACTATCTAAAATTTTGCTTGCAGTTCTGTCTACAAGCATCTAAAATTTTGCTTGCAGTTCTATCTACAAGTATTTAAAATTTTGCTTGCAGTTCTATCTACAACTGTCTAAAATTTTGCCTGCAGTTCTATCTACAACGGTCTAAAATTGTACTTGCAGTTCTATCACAACTACTACAACTATCTAAAATTTTGCTTGCAGTTCTGTCTACAAGTATCTAAACTTTTGCTTGCAGTTCTATCTACAAGTATCTAAAATTTTGTTTTCAGTTCTATCTCCAACTGTCTAAAATTTTGCTTGTAAAGAACCTCGAGCACCTCAATGTTAATTTTCTCCATCCACAAATACCATATTTACGTGGAAAGAAACAAAATTTGTAAACTTTATAACTCTCGTAATTAAAAAAAAAACGATATAAAAGTTGTTAGGTATAATAATAATAATAATAATATAGATCTAAAGCTACAAAACTGGATACATTTGTACCGATTATTTTTTAAAGAGCGAGTTTATGAGCAGTGAATCAATCATAAACTAGATATTTTTATGTTATTTTAAATAAAACTTTTTATTGTATATGCGCGTTGTAATCACACCTGTTCGAGTGTTTTCGACAAAAAAGGTTAAGATGGCCACTTTTTCTATTATAGCGTATAGAGAAATTGGCATCTTAACCTCCTTTGCACGTTATAAACATAAGTTATATATACATAGTCGATTACGCGACTTAATTAGTGGGCCCATCGTCGTTAAGTTTCGACTGGAATCTCTCTCCTCTCGGGCCTTGTTTCTAATCGATAGCCATGATTAAGAAACGATGTTATTACCCGTGAAAAATCGCAGGCAATTCGAAATCGGACGTATGAGGTCTTAACTTCGTGCCAAACAATATCGTCCAATTTTAAGCAAAATGGCTGGAATTACTCGACTTTTAAGTATCGCTCGTGATTACCGGTATCAATTACAGCTTTCCATTTCACGCGAATTACACGCTAAGCTAATTACCCCCCTCAGGCAACTCTTCCACGCTTAGAT
>WUQG02047940.1:0-10414 GCA_011317285.2 Androctonus mauritanicus
ATAAACCGCAACTAAAATATATAATCTTTATGTTATTAGGTTGAATGATTCGAAATACAGCTCCACGATTTCGATCAAAGTGATAAAATTTATTTCGTATATCGCGAATTAATCGCATTAACAGGTGATTACGCATACTGGCCAATCTAGGATGGTAAATTTGATAAATAATGCATTTTCGTCGAGTAACCAAGTAGTTGGCTGTATTTCAACCATTTGGCAGCATTCGTGTAATAAATTCGGCTTTAAGCGCTAAAATAAAATAACAACTCACTCGGTTCATCAAATAATTGCGAATGAAGGTGTGGAAATTGGAGTTAAGAGTCGGATAAAGACGTTTATAAAACTTGAACACGATAGATCCGATATTTTGGTATATAACAAAAAAAGAAAAATTATATAGTTTATTGAGATCGGAATCGCGTATCAAGATTTGTAAACAACAACTGAAAATGAAAAAATGAGGAAATATGAATTAATAGCGAACGAACTGAGCGTGATGTATAAGTGGCGAGTAAAGACAATTCCCTACGCGATGACTCGAGACGATATCGCAACAACTTATCACAAAAATCGTATCAGAACTATCAATTTGCTGCTAGACATAGAAGCGTATATCCAGACTTGTATCCTCGGGAAGATCCTGGAAAGCATCTCCTTCGGACTTGGATTTGGCGAGAGAGACGATGTTGAAAATGCGCTGAAATGGCTAGAGATAATCGAAATGAAAGGCGAATGCGTGCTAAGACGATGTTGTAAAGGTAAAACAACAGTAAATCTACAGTTTACTGTTGTTTTATTAACAACAATTTTTATTATAATTAAATTATTAATTAAAATAATAAAAAGTATGAAATTTCATGACATTTATCAAATTTAGGAACTACATTTTGGAAATTATGTAGTTGCTAAATTATATAGCTTTAAAAATAATATATTCAGCCATATTTATCAAACTAACAAAATTCACTTGGGAATCATACGTAATCGTCGGTATAAATGAGAAATTCTCGCACATTTATCAAATTTTCCAACTCCATTTGGGAATTGTGTAAAAGTGAGAAATTTAACCGAAATTTATCAAACATAACAAGATGATTGTCGATTATGCACAATAATCGGCAATCACTTTTACCGTAACATATAGATCTAAGTGAAAAGAGAGTGAAAGAACCCCCCTACTAAAAGAAAATGTGGCGGGCCACTAATTGAAGACAGTCTTTTCTTGCCAGTTAAACCAAGTATGAATTTTGCTTTTGGTCCAGATAAGAATGCTATCAAATCAAAACTTTTCAAAATTTAATATTGTATCAAAACTACAAATTTATAAATTGATTGTGGGATGCCATAACTAGGAATTTAGACTATATGAACAGGCACTAAGATTAAAAAATTGATGATACAATTAAAAGTCGGCACTTATCATATGTAATATTAAATTGTGAGTCTAATTTTGGAAGATTTTAGTTGTGTGTATAGTATCCATACATCTGATACGCAGGTTTTCTTTTCCTGAAACTTTATATTTACGTCACTTCCCAATTTTAACAAGATAACCCGAATTCAATAATTCGATGAATTTCAATATCTTGTGTTTTTGATATGGGCATTTGAATAGTCCCGCCGCTGACAAAGATGGTGAAACATTGTGAAACTCAAAGGAGAACTGTATAATAGACAAAGAATATTGAAATGGAAATGAATTATTGGATTTACGCAATTTTCATTCCTTTCATTCGTCTATTCACAACAGGTGAGATCAGATTTTTGATATATATGACTATGAATATATTTTCGTGTTACGCATTCAGTTACGCATTTGTGGATTTTCAGAAGGCATTGGACAGAGTGGAATAGAAATAAACTGTGGAAAGTATCGAGAGATTAATAGATAAATAAAGAGCCGCTGGGGAAAGTGCGAACGCTAATGTAAATGTCTCATATTTGCACAACTATTAATACGCATGGCAAAAAACACGTCATTCTCTTTCACATTCATTTTTAAACCAAATGGATGTAAAAGTAAATGAAGAGTTTGCTGTGTGCTGATCACATTATTCTTCTTGTTGACAATGTTCGTGTCGACTGGATGATCGTACGTTAATTAAAGCAGTAAACTTACTACCTCGAAGCACCGGAATCAATCCCAGGTCCGCATCCGTAATTTATCTAGTTTCCGGCTCTGTCCGTTGAATCCCATCCTTCAACCCTCCACCTGACTTCTTTATGGATGTTAGCCAACTAATGATGGGTTTTTAAATGACCGTGGTAAGGTATCCTACGTATGATTCAATGGGATAATAAATCTGTCTTAACCCGAGGACCTTTACCCCATCATTAAATTACGCGGGTAGATATAGATTAAATAAATGTGAGTAATATACAACTGTTTGCCTGTAAAAAATTGAGAGAGTGCGAGGTATCGAATCTAGAGCGGATGAATGACTTTTTATACTTGGAAGAATTTCAAAATGATGATGAAGCGCAGTGTGGTATAAAAAGAAGTGTGGTTAATGAAAAGAGGTGGTTCGGTCAGGTAGAACAAATGAAGAAATATTGAAAAGTTCTACATTAGACGTGTGGACGGTAAGTGTGAGAGTGGAAGACTAAGAAAAAAGTGGATAAATATTTGAAGATGCACGAATTTGAAGATACGCATGAGTTTTAAATATAGGAAAGCGGGATGAGTGTAGACGAAGCTCGTATATGGTATAGGAATGGAGACGCGCCCGATCGATTGCCTGCCAGGGGATTTAGTTATTCTTTGGCATTTTTCAGATTTTAAGTACACGGCTTCTTGTCCTCTTACCGGGATATCGACCATATATTATAAATGAAAATACAAAATCTTATTTAAAATAAATCATCATCTCAAACGGAAGAAGATGAGGAGAAAAGTATTCGAGTCTTTAGGCGGTGGATAGAGATATTTAGCGTGTGGTCCAGTGGCGATATTCGATGGTTATTAGTACCGTTAAAAAATAGCCAGACAGTGTAGAATAAAATTTTAATGATTTTCATGAAAATATTACAGAATAGCTGTATCAGTCGACGGTTAAACAATCCATACGCTTACCTATAGATAATTTGGCCATACCAATATTACATTATAAATTGGTGAGAAGATATTATATACATCTTTACTGTTTTGTGCGTCGGTAGTAAAATGTAGATCCAACATGGAGGAGAAATAGTCTGGTTCTAAAGTGGTCCGAAACGTTTTAATTAAGAAGGACCGTGTTGGAAAGACCGGTAGAAGACATCGGACGAGAAATTTGACCATTCCCCACGGGTTGACGTCAACAAAGTAAATGTCGGTGACACTAAAATGGCCGGTTAAATTATTTTCCCTTTAGAATATTTATGATTGTCCATTTTCGTAAGCCTTATTAAATACGGACTCGATGGATAAAATAATTCTCCGGGAAGATATTTTCTTCTTTAGATGTAAAGTTTCAAGATATCCTATAAAAAAATTCGGTGAGAAATATATAAATAGTGAGGCGCTGTTAGTGTAACAAAATGATTTTTTAACTGTTTCGGTGTAAAGATTTTTAAGGTTTAAACCATTAATATGGACAGCATACTTCGGTTGGAAAGTCGAGGCGTAAAAGTTACAGGTAATATACCCGTAACGTTTACGCCTCGACTTTCCAAGGCCAAAATATGGCGTATATTTGTTTTCCAATTGTGGTATATTTGGAAAACGGAGCTAACCAGCCGGTTGGTCTACGGGATTTACTAGTAAAAGAGTGGAACTTACCCTCCGAAATGAGAAAGAGGATCGAAGGAGGCGAAATTGGTGGCCATACCTTCCAAAGGCGGCAGAGTAGCGTTACCCTGGAAATCTTCGGGACGGTGTTTGAAAACGGACGGAAAGTTAGCCGCCGCTTTCCTGGAATCTTTAGCCGAAGTGTCGATCGAATCTGTAAAATCGGACAGTTTTAGCCGGGATCCAGGCTTTGTTACCCGGATTGAAAACGTCATTACCTGATTCCCGATACGAATAAGAGTTAGCAGATTTTGGACCCGCTACTTCCGATTTGGTCTGGTGCCTGATGGGCGGAAGAACCGGAATTCTAGTGGGAAAATTTGAATGACACACGGCTTCGCTCCTGTCGGGAAAAGAAGAAAAATGTTTATTATGTACACGGACCGTGGCCGATACAATTAACCTAATCACCGTCGTATTTGGCCCAAAGACCGGCCGGAACAAAGCGCCAGTGTTTCATTCCAACGCCGCTATAATAACCATGGAAATTATCAGACAACCTTCGACCGCAACTTTACCCTATTAACCACCATTTTTTTTTATAACCAAAAAACTCGGTGTCGACCGTGGCTGGAGGGAACCCAACCGGTGGCCAACCACAGACCGGAAAACCGTATCTGGCCTACATACAATTTTTTTAAGAAAAAATTCGCACCCGCCAGACCATCCGTTAGAAACGGTGCGTGCCAGATTAATAGGCTACTATTTAATTATTTAAGCGGGGCGGTGACTCGAATGTCAATAAAATTGCCGTGTTAGGTAGTAATCGGGCCATTTGGATAGTTGCAAATGGCCCGATTACTGCCTAGGTAACGATCATCCCAATTTGAAAGTATTCGAGTTTGGATAAAACGTAAAATCGAATAATGGAAATCCGGTCGATGCGTTGGTTCGGTGTCCTCAGCTTTTATATACTTGTTAAATTTCTTCTTCTATCCATAAATTTCTTTCTACGCTTAATACGATTGGCAGATAGGACCAATCCAGACAAAATCTACCATTAAATTTCGTAAATCCAGCTAGCCAGTTTATTCAGGCTTCCAGTGTCGGCACTGGCCGCTCCAAATGTTTATGGTGGGGCCCGTCCTACACGCCTCGACCGGACTGGTTTGGTCCGCCACTTAATGGCGGAATGAAAAGTGAGGCGAAAACCGTCGGACGCTACTACCAAAACTATTTAAGAAACCGTCCGCCAGACAATACATTTTTTGTTAGTTGGGTGGTCGAAGAAACAGCGCCGCATTTAACATTTGGCCTAAGCCCAGCCCCACTCTGTATGGGGCCACCTTTTAAAACCTAAAAACTTTATCGATGAAGTTAAGCAATTTTCAATAATGATAAAGGAAGAAAATCGCTCGATTAAAAATATGTACAAATTAATGAACCATGGCTATTTTTTCCAAGGTAGAAACAATTTTTAAAATATTTTTGAACACGTCCGTTTTAAAGGCCAGTGCCGCTCATTTTCGATCTCCAAACCAAAAATAATAAATTATTTAAGAAGCGACTCGCACCAAAATAAAACCAGGACCCGTGGTTATTACGATTAATTACCACGATATTCGCTAAAACCCCAGCCAGAAAAAAGCTTTCTTTTCATTGAAATTTGAACTGATTTTTGGTTATACAAATATACCGAGGTTATATTATGGCGGCCGTCTTAACCGTTATTTACTAAAACCAGTTGTTATTTTCGAATAAACTTAAATAAAATATGCGTACGAATTCGATCAACCGAAACAGACCGGTTTCTTCGACGCTCGGTCATCATCTGGCCTCCGAGAGTATAAATGCCGGAAAGGATGGTTTGTTAGTTGTATAGCCCGAAAATTCTTACACCGTGCCATAGTTTGGGCAGAATTTCGTCCAATGGCTAACCCAGGAGTAGAGCCAATTTGGCCTAGTTAGGCGCGAAGATAGGAATGGGAACAGCCCGTTTCTAAGTCGGGAAATACCCGTAGCCGAATAATTAATGACTATTTAGATGACGAAATAGAGAAGTAATTCTTTTCTCGTCCAATAGAATTTATTATTTACCTGTGAAGTTCCGGCCTTCTTTCCGCATGACACGACTGGTTTATAGCGGGATTTCCTAAAACAAACGAGTCGAAGATTAAAAAATATTATCTAGAAATAAGTCCATGGATTATGGGATGGTACCATGATCCAGTAGTCGAATATTAATAAACTGGCTTTTTCTTACCTCTGTGATGATTGATCGAACGCTTACAATGAGGATGTATTTCCGGAAGACTATCTAAACCAGAATTTTCATTTTGATGGATAGGAACTATGGGCTGAATGACCAGACATTCGTTTAGTAGATCCGCATCGATTTCGGCTAGGCCACTTCTTAGCTACAACGAAACACATGGGTAAGTGATCGGCCGCCGGCCAACCCGAGTAAGATAGTTTAATTGGTTTTTAATAATAGTAAATTAAAGACAATAATAACTGTTTCCTTCCACAGTTTTCATTTATTTATAGAAAATAAGAAAAATATCTATGCCAGTAACCGGTGACTATTTTGTAATGATATATACCAAGGGAACATTTCCAGTGACCCGCCAAAGAATTTGATGGCCAATAAGATTCGCACTCGTCATTTTAAAATTGAATCCCGAAGAAAAATTTTTAGTAGGTGACTGGCAGCTTATACGGCCTATCGATAATACCAGCGCGCCTATAATTTAAATACAGACCGACCCGACACATTTTGGTCTACCGCCTAACTGCATCCACCCCAACCTTCCATATACTAAAATCTAACCCCCGGTAAAAAAAGACTGGTATATACGCTTATTGGTAAAATAAAAACGGATAAATCGTACTTTGAAAATTGTCAATATTGTCAACCTGGCCCGGTGGAGCTACTGCGTTACCATTCGTTTCGAAATCAATTTATTCTTGGAGTGCCCATTAAAAATAGAATGGCCGGAGATAACTTTCCGAGGGAGGCGATAAATGGAAAATACAAAATAAACTCTAATCGCCACTTACTTAGTAAGTAGTGTCAGACTTAAACTTTCTTTTAATTAATCGAATAGAAGTAAAAAATAAGAAAATAAAATAGATGCATCTACCTTTCGTTTGTTTGTTTTCGAGTTTAATGAAGTCGGTATATTTAGGATGCCTGCCCATCTCGGAGTATAGCGCTAGTAAACTCTCGGGAAACTGCCCATTCCGGAGTATTTTATTGAAATTTTTACTCTCACCAGCATCCGCCCAGGGTCTGGGGTCTTTTTATTCTTCTCCATTCCTTAATATGGAGGTTTTAGCGGTAGCTTTTTCCTCCGATGACCATGTTGGTGCGAAAATGGTGCCAGGAGGACCTGTTTCAGTATCTGTATGGTGTCCCATGGCAGATCCTAGTGACGGAAAATCTGACATGGGACACCATGGCAGATCCTACCGTCACCATGGCAGATCCTACCGTCACTAGGATTTGCCATTACTTTCGTAACTTTCTATAGGAACTAGAAAGTAGGAACTTATAGGTAACTTTCGTATAGGAACCCGCCAATGAGACCCCAGTGACGGATGCGACAACCACCGAATGGTACGAGATAGCTCCTTTAGTCGCCTTTTATCACACTCTGGGGGTCTACGCTACTCTTAGCAAAAATCGTCTCTCTAGACAAACTATTTGACGTCAGTGGCCAACATCGTTTCTGAATGGCTCCGCTAGAGAGAGTTTCCTCGTTCTAAGTCGAGGTGGCAGTACTTTTAAGAAGAGAATTTAGTCAGCGACAACGTTTGGTCTGTTAAAAATTCTCTCTCCGTGGAATGATAGACCTATTCTCCTATCACTCCGCAGAGTGATAGATCTATCTCTCAGCAGCCACAATCAGCATATAGATGTTTCGAAAGAAGAAATAATACGTAGTTTTATTAGGAATAGGTAATTTAATGGCCATTAAAATATTTGGGAGTGTTTTGGATGATCTATTTAAAAAAAAAAATTAATTATTAATCAAAAGTAATGACTTGTGTAGCTTGGTAAGGAATTACTGTCAAATTTACACATATTGGAAAAAAAGACACTTTTTTCAGTTTCACACAGGAGTGGTAATTTTTTCTCAGGTAGAGGATTTCAAGAAAATATTGAGGATAATATTCAATTGTCAGAATGTTTTTAAGTTATTATTCACGATTTGGGATACGACTGCATATTCCCATTTTCTAAACACCTTTGAACCATCAGCGAAAACTCTACGCATTAAATGTATAATACATTTTCGTAATCTTATTTTTGCTATTTAATACCAGTATTTAAAGTTTTTTAACAACTGTATTATCGATGTTTTAAAACATTTTATGTTTAAGCAAAATTTTGCTTCCACCGCTGCCACTGGCCCAGGTAAAATTAACATTGTATTCAGATTGAACACAAAAACTTTGATAGGTTGAAATGTTGGTGTTTTTGTTAATTGATATTCACAATTGTAAATAGAATCAGTTAAAAGTGTAAAAAGTAACAAACACAATCTAGAGCAGCGTTTCAGCGTTCGAGAAATTTGACCGGTCCGCGAAGAGCTTATCTTTATATTTAAATATTACTTATTTACTTATCTTTATATCTAAATATTATTGTAAGTAAATGACGATAAAAATATTACAATTAACTTATGTAGTAGTTCTTTATACCTAGTAAAATTTTTTGTTAAAAAAACCACCGGTCCGCGAAATATTTTTCACAAATTTTACTGGTCCGCAGGCCAAAAAAGGTTGAGAAACACTGTCTTAACCAAAAATGTTATTCTCATGCTCAAAAAGTTTTGTCAGAAGTGTTTGTTTCTCTCATCTTTAAAATCAATATAATTTATACTTGAAAAATATGATTATATGCTTTTTTAATAATAATTTTTAATTAATAAAATATGTTTTTTCAGTCACAGAAGAGCTGATTGGAAATGGGCAGTAAATCGAGCTGCTGTTGCAAGAAGATGGATATGGTTACAGGCTCAAGTTTCCGATTTAGAATATCGAATTCGACAACAGAATGAAATATACTGTCGATTACGTGCTTCAAAACATTCTGTTACTTTTGAAGATGTTTCTACTGCTACAGAAAATATTAATTCATCAAACTCTATATCGTCTGATTTAAATATTCAAGCTATTAAGAGAAAAAGTGATTCACTTTCAGAAACCCACAGAGGAATGGGAAACAATTTACCTTTAGTTAATAAACATTTAAAATCTGTAAATGGATATTTTGATTCTGGAAGTAATGGGTATCATTCAGTTTGTGGTGTACTTAGTGCAAGTTCAAATTCTGAACAGTGTTCAGAACAAATGAGACAACAAAATGTAAACAATTCCTTTTCATATATATACGATGCTGTACATAATTCATGCAGAACACGTCCTATTAAAAGTTTTAAGAAAAGAAAGCTTTATCGAACAGTTGGACTTCATTTAATCAATAGAAAAGCTTCAAATCTTTCTACAGTGAAATGTAATTGTAATTGTCAGTGTGAAATATCATCATGTATTCTGTGTGGTGGAAGGTACAATATCTTGCAGAAGGTTGATCAAGATAAACCAGTCTATGAAAGGATAGCTTTATTAGATCCATCATTTCATCCTGTCTTGTCTTTTAATCATGGTAAGATTTTTTATTTATTTATTTTTTTTGAATAATCTAAAATTTGATAATTTATACTCAATATATAATAAAACTTAACGCTTTTGCAACGGTTGGACTACCTTGTGTCTAAATGTCAATTTCTTTGTTTCAAATCAATGACAGGGATACTGTTTAATTGTGTCCTGTAATTTTATAATAATAATAATCAAAAAATAATTCATATTTTGCAGAAGAAAAGATTTTATTTTACCATTCATTTGGCATCCATTTTGTGCAATTGGAACCTGTATCCATTTATTGTGATTGGTTATATTTTTATTCTTAGAGCAATTTCTTGTTTGTTTTTTAAATATAAACAATATATCTGTTTAATAAATTTATATAGAATTTTAAGTTTTCTATGTGTATTTTAACTTTTCTGGTTATTTGAATGATTACAGCTACATTCTGATATTATTATTTCGATAGAATCCATCAAAATGTTCCCCTTTGATCTTACATTATTAAATAAGCCATTTTTAAATTTTTGATGGTTTTTCTCACTAATTTGATGGTGTATCTTTCCTAAATTTGTATAAATTGTTTTATTTTTAATGCTAAAGTTAAAAAGTAAAGAACTTCTGTATTGTAGTTTATCATAAGAATTCTATTAATGATGATGTAGATAAGGTTCCTATTGAGAATACAGTCATCTCTAACAACATAAATATAATGAAATCATATTTGTGCAACACTTTAAAAAAAAATAATCTTTATTCAAATTTAGAAGTTTTATTTATATATTAATATTAATATATATAGTATATATTTATATATACCATTTAATCATTGTTATGGCTCATTCAAATTGATTATATTAAATAACAAGATTCATATAATAGAAAAAATGTGATTAGCTGATTTTGGTTTACATTTAATTATTTCCTAAGCAATTAGAAAGATCACATTTCTCCTGTCATATTTTTTGATGGAATTATCAAGAGGCACGGCAGTGACTCTAAGCCAAGTACAGTAGTCACTGACTGACTCTTATTACCGGAGTCATTACA
>WUQG02047951.1:0-10414 GCA_011317285.2 Androctonus mauritanicus
AGGGGGGTGAATTAAGAAGCGGGTCTTACAAAGGGGGCGTTTGGTCCAAAAAGGTTGAGAAACACTGTAATAGATGATATTTCAGCATATTTGAGTGAAAAATGATTATATTTTTTGAGATTAAAATATATTACAATTTCTGAGCATTTTACAGGAATTATATTGTACATATAACTTGAGTAAGAATATATATTTTCTTCAAAATATAAATTTCTATCATGACTCCTATTAACTATTATTTGAAAGTATAAATATAAGGGACTTTCTGTCTTTTATTTTCAACTTTTTTAAAAGCTTTAAATTTTGCTTACACAGTATCTTTATTTCTAAATTTACAATAAAATTGCATAATTTCTTTCCTCTTACTTTGAAATATCATAAATAGAAAATATTTTTGGTAAAGATTTTCTTTAGAAAATCTGTACCTAAAATCATGTAAATAAATATATACCTGTGGATGAATAAATAATTGGATAAACTTTCAAAAACGATCTAGGTATTTAAGAAATGGTTTCTGAGATGCAGGAATTTTTTTTGGATGAAAGGATAGAAAATTATGCAATTAAATACAATATGCTGTAAATGTTACAGTTATAAGCCTCATTACCTATTGTACTGATCTGTTATGAATGAGACAGATTTTAATCTGATGGTATTTTCAGTCAATGAGAAAATTGAAATATACTCAAGTAAATATAGTTTCAGCGCTTTATATTTGATTTAATGGAATTAGCATTTAGCCAGCTGTCCCTTATTTAAATATTTATATGCAAATAACTCTTAAGATGTACATATATTGTATTAAATATATTAACATATTTTATGATGTAAATAAATATTGTATATTCATAGTGCTTTCATAATATATAATTAAAAAAGATATTACATGTTCTGATAAAAATTTAAATATATTATTCAAGACAATATCTACAGCATGGCTCTCCAACCTGCAGGTCACATACGGCCCAGTGCTTAGAATGAATGCAACTCAATATAAAATCGTAAATTTTCTTAAAACATTAAGATTTATGATACCTAAGTTTTGTTTTTTGAAATTTATACTTTTTATTAAAAAAGTATTACAGTGCTGTAACATCATCAAATATCCCACTAATAAAGAAAAAGAAATTTATTTCATTTTTGTATTAGAAATATATAAAAAAAAATAATGAAGTTTTTATTATTTAAATATCTATCTACATTTCCTATTTCCATTTTCTAAAATATTTCTTATTTCAATGATTAAAACTTGATCTGTTCAATAATTTTAAAAAATTTTTGAGCAAAAAAAGTCGAAGATTATTGTGTTATGACAGTTTTGCTTATTTATTATGGTGACTATCATATATTGCGCATCATTTACTAACTTTTTGCTTAACAACTATTGTTAGAATTAGTATATTTTGTGTGTGGCCCGAGGAAGCCAAAAGGTTAGACATTCCTGATTTATGTGATTTTAGAGATATAGAGATGTGTCTTTTTATTTCAGCTGGATTTCTGTAAAATAAAAATAAAAAGTTTGTTAAATAATTTTTTTGAAAAAATATTGATTATGATCTCAAACTTTTATATTTGTTCTCACAATATACTCATCAATTTTATTTTACTATTTCATTATTAATGTGTCAGTTTATACATATATATATATATTGAATTTAGATATTATTGGACTAATACAATTTTCAATTTATACAAAAATTTTCCAAATTAATTAACTATATAAGTAGAGGACTTACTTAGTTTAACAATAACTGATTACTGAATGCAAAATAGTTATATGTAATTCTTCCTACATCTGTTGCTATAACATATAGCAACAAAGAGCACAACACACAAAATATTGGATTATAATGAGGAAATGTTTGATATTCATACAATCTTTAACTATTAGTAACTATCAGTTCTTGGATCAGTTGCAATATTAGTTTAAATTTTAATATAATTAAATTGTAAGTATTCTAGCTTAATTTTTCTTTACGTATGGAAATCAAATATTCTCATGGATTGAGGAAATGTTTCAAATTGTTAGATTGATTCATATTTCAAATTGATATTTCAATTTCTCAAATTGTTGAAGAATAAATGTATAAGGAAAAATTATTTCTGAACTAAGTTTTAGATGTGTCAAGGTGGTGATATGACAAATCATGATGGTACTGGAGGAAAATCAATCTATGGGAAAAAATTTGAAGATGAAAATTTCATTTTGAAACATACAGGCCCTGGTAAATATAATAATAATATAAATGTTTTGAAAAATTATGATTTATATATAGAATAATATGTTCAAAATGCATTTATCTGTTTATAATTAATAATGAAAACATCAAACGTTTGGTATTTGCCATATAAGTTTGAATATATAATTATATATATTCATCTTTATATAATTAAATAAATGTGATTAATTTAATTTATAATTTAATTGATTTTATTGACACATCAATGTTTGTTATTTTATGTTTAATTGTCAGCATAGAGTTTATTTAAATAATAAAACCAAAAAATTACTGATAAAATATCTTAGTAATCAAATTATTTTAAAATTTGAATTATTTTATTGTTAAACACTAAATAGAATAACTTTTAATGGAAAAAATTGTTAAACATCTTTATTTATTCATTTTCTTATTATGATAATCTGATAAAATAATAATATAAATTTAACAATGAATTTGTGCAATTATTTATAAAACATATTTTTTAGGTATCCTCTCCATGGCAAATTCTGGTCCAAATTCTAATGGATCTCAATTCTTCCTTACTACTGTAAAAACTGATTGGTAAGACAATAATTATTAGTTGATTGTTCATAATAATAATAATTTTTAATTATTTAATATTGATTTTTATAATTAATTAATTGTTTTCTTTAGGCTCGATAGCAAACATGTAGTATTTGGACAAGTTATTAGCGGAATGGAAATCGTGAAAAAGATTGAGGTTAGAATTTAAAATTTATCAAAAAGTTTAAATTAATAACAAAAACATATATTGCATTCAGATTTCACAGGCAACTTTTACTGATATATTTTTATTTATTATAAATTTAATCAGATAACTGAATAATACGAAAAAATTATAATGAATTAATTTTGAATCTATAATCCAGAGATTTAATTGTCGGTTTCATCCAAGCATTGAATACTATTCAGACCTTTAAATTCATTACTGTTTGTCATGCATACATCATATAAAATTTTCTTTTGTTAGTCAATTGACACAAATATATGTTATCAAATTTACTATGATCTCTGCTGCTTTATACACTTGAACATTTTCAGAGAATTTTGATATTTTTCAAAACAATATTAGATTTCAGTGTTATAAAAAAGTGATATAGTATTTTATATATTTTATACTATATATAATTCTGAAATATCCATTTAATTTTTTTATTACTTTATCAGTTTTTAAATGATTTAATAAGGATGAGATTATTTCAAAGTCAGTTACAGTCCATCCAAACCACTTACAGATTTAAGTTTTTGCCACACTTAAGCAAATAGGCTTACTATATATGCTCATTTACAAACCAAAAAATTTTGCAAAGAGAGAGATTTTTATAAAGCCTGTTTTGCTTATACATGGGACATTTAAAAATTGTAAAAATTTCTGTAAGATAAGTTTTACTGATTCAGTGATCTTACTGATTTTATTATTAAATGTATATATGTATTAAATGTAAATATTTTCACATGAATTTAAATATTGGTTACTGTATAAATAAGATTGAAAGTATATATAAAATTATTGTGTTGTGTCCCTCATGCTAGTAGATATCTTTTGTCAACTGCAAAATCTGCCATATTGTCCTTAAATATATATATTTCTTCTCAATTTAATTATTAAAAATATGCATATATGTATAAATGTTTATATTTTAATACATTCAAAAATATTAATACATTGGCCACTTTGTAAATAAGATAGGAATGTATAGATGACCTTTTTTAATGAATAAACATGGAAGCTGCTATTCTCTGTCATCAGTTAATATTAAATGAAAATTCAGCAATTTTTGATATTTCATATCAACAGTTTCTGTTCTCTGACATCAATTTGTGTTCTGATCATTTAACAAATGTAAGATGTTCATTTGACAGCTGATTTATAATATCCTGTTTGTGCTTCCACTGATTGCTTGTGTGTTTGTTGGTTTGTTTATTCCATTGATTGCAGAAATATTTTTTGCACATATTTGGTTCTGATCTTTTTTATCATTTAAGCAGATTTTTTTTATTAAATATTTTTTTTAAAATTCAGAAATGACAAATATGTTAATATTTCTTTATATTTATTGCCAGATACTTTGAATAAAATCAATTCCAGAAATACACTGAACATGACATTATTCCATGCTCCCATATTGCATTGTTTTCATGTTGCATCATGACATTTCAATGTATGAATTTGGATTGTGTTTAAGTGCTCATATTTATTGTCATTGTAAACTGGATTTGGAAAGTTTTAAGTTTTTCATAAATTTTAAATCTTATGGAAACATGAGAAAAAAATTTATAAATCAGTTTTTAATTCAGACTATAGTTTTTGAGAAAAATGGATTTAGACTTCTTATCTGATTTTGTGATTTCCTTTGATTCAGTATTTCAATTTACATAAACTAAGGTTACATGAATTGTTAACAATATCAATTTGCTATAATTTTAATTGTTTATATTTGTTATTCTAAGTCATATTGAAAAACGGCTCAGAATTTTTCAACTTATTTTTCCATAAGGAATAAATCATATAATTATTTTCTTGACTTATAACTGAATATACTGTGTATTAGATATTGATATTTTTTTAATTATTTAAATTATGCATATCTTGAAAGAATAAGAATCCTGCTTAAATAGTTAGACTGCAAACAGCTTTAGATCTTTTTAATAAAAAAATTATATATAATCATACTGGCATTGCTTGCACAGTTCCTGGTGTTGTACTTAAGTTTCTCTTTTTCTTAAATTATAAGCTTTTACATGACATTCAGGATTTTTTCCCAATGTATTCTGGAAATCTTTCCCATATTAATTTTTTTTCCATTTGAAATATGCGTCTTTTTGAATGTTTCCTTCTTTGTCTTTCTTTATCTATTAGAATTCTGTCGATTTGTTCAATCTTCTAATATTTCATTTTCTCAAATTAAACTCAAGCTTTTAGCAGCAGGAGTTAATCTACCTAAAGAGTTCCCTCATCTTCGTCACATTATGAAATTTATACAACTGTATGACGTATGAAAACTTTATATCAAAACAACACACGAAATGACATAGTCTTGAATGAAGGGCATCAAGAAATACATGAATTAATATCAACTACAGATTCCTCTACATAATAAAAACTTACATTAGTGAAAATCATGAAATAATCTCAGATTTAAAAATACTGATAGATTAAATAATAAATCATTAGCCACATGAATAATTCAAAATTTTTATAAAATTCTATTATTGTAAGTCAAATTGTTGCATTGCTATGGCAATGACAGTTTCATTTCTTCACACACATTGTAATGATAGTGACAATTTTAAGAGGCATTAGGAAATACGTTGGTTATTTCATAAAAATCGATTCATCTATCTTGCCTTATAATTGAACATTCATACATAGATATTTAGATTTATATGCATATATATATATATATATAGATTAGATATCTCTAATAGCCATGGATGCTAATAACATGTGGCTATCCTAATCAAAGTTTAATTTAAGTATATTATGCCAAAATTAAGTAATATAAGCTATAATCAATAGAAAATTAGAGAAAGATTATAAAAAGCTTTAAAAATCATTTAATATGAAATCTGAAGTTCAATAATTTAATAAAATAATATACAGTACAGTCAGAGCACAGTACTTGGTATCTGCCATTAATTTAGTAACTGAACAGTCTCATTGGGGTCATATGCAATAATCATGTAGCTATTGTGAGCCAATGAGACTGCTCAATTACCAAAGATATGATCATAGTAATCCAGTGATATCGGCCAGCTAACATGTCACATTGTCACTGTAACCTAATGAAGTTGCTCAAATAGCATCAATCTTCCATCTTGGATTTTGTATCAAATAATTTATGCCTATTACAATATATAAAATTAATTTCTAATGATCAATATCTGTCTTTAAATCTTCAATGAAGATTTAAAGACAGATATTGATTATTAGAAACAAAAGTTGATTCATTGATTAACAAAACAAAAGTTGTTTCATAAAAAATCTATTCAGCCATTTTTGCATTATAAGTGCACACACGCACTCAGGCATTTCTGATTTATAATATATATAGGTATAGATAAATTTGGACTAGATTAATAGAAATATTTTAGTTTTTCTTGTAAGATTTGGGATTTGATTTTATCGTGTACAGATATGGTATAGTATCAAGAATCGATTAGCTGAGATCATGGAATGGCATTATTATATTGCATATATATATTTGTGTTTTTCACCTTCAATAAAACATTCTTTGCATTCAGTAAAGTTTTCTGTGTTTTCATTGTGATATAAATTAATTCCATTTTGTTTCCTCTCAGGATTGTGGATCAAAAACTGGAAAACCAACAGCAAAAGTTGTGATTGCCAATTGTGGAGAACTTGGATAACTGTATATAATTATTGTAATAAAATTTTTATTTGTATTGAAGATTGCAGAAAAATTATAGAAAATCATATTTTAATTGATTATAATTTTAATCTTAAGATATAAAAAATAAAAAAATAATAATAATTTTATATATTAAAGTAATTTAATGTTACGTGTATATATTGTAAATCATTAGTACAGCAATTATTTGCAATATTATTGAAATTTAATTTAGAAATGTATCGCAGGAAAATAATATAATACAATCCGAGAAAATGCAACTTTTCTACTGTATTTTTAATTCCTGTAAGCAGAAATAATGAGAGATTAAAATAGAAGGTAGAAATTTATAAACAAAACAGTTTTGTTTTTAAATCCTAAAACAAAGTTCAAAATTACATTATATGAATTTAACTAAAGTTAAAAAATGGAAATCAAATCTTGGATCAAAAAATTACTTCTATTTTTATATTATTTGTTTAAGGAGTTAAAAATCACTTTTGATTAAAGTAAGAACTAAATATCAATCCTAGTATGCTCCAGTTATATACTATATTTTGGTAATTGAATGTACCAAAATTGAATATTGTTTCTTGGCAGTATCCATGATAATGTGTTAAGATCTGTAAAATCTGAAACCCCTCTGTGCACAGTAGTGAAAGTTTTAAATATACTGTTGTATACCTACAGTATATTTAAAACTTTTGTTACTGTGAACAGTAAATGAGCAAAACTAATTTATTTCACTGTTCCTGAAGAGGCAAAGAAGAAATATGGGCATGACCTACAAGAGCAAGTCTTGCATTGTGATTGATCAAGGATGATATTTTTTGATTCTTACCAATGCCAAATTTATATTCTATGTGGCCTTAGGCTATAAATAAGTATGAGGCCCTACTTTAAAAATGTTTATTAAATTAAAATAGATTATAAAAAAAATAAAACATTTACTTCCACTATTTAATTAAAACATTTGTTCATTTGATTTTTCCCTTGCAAAATCATGAATGATATCATGTAGTGACATTTCTCTTTATTTCACTTTCTAGGCACAAAATGGTCAGAAAATTAATATCTCTTGAGACAAATTGCTTCTGCAATAATATTCTTTTAATTTTAATCTTGAAAATGATCTCTATCCTGAGCAATTTGTCATCATTAAACATAAAATTAAATATAAAATAGCTTCAATATTTTGAAATGACAATTGAATTATGTCTTCTACAATAATTTTGAACAATTTTTATAAGAAAATATCACAATTATTTGAATAATTGTTTTCACATATATACATGAAAATATTTAAATTCATCATAAATCCCTTATCTACATCTCCAAACTATTCTTTCAATAAAAGATCTCTTCTTGCAATAAATAATAATAATATTTAAGTTTACTAAAATGAAAATTTTAATTTCCATATAAACAGCAGCCGTATTTTGTATATTTGCTTGCAAAATGTTGATCATTGGAAGAGATATAATTTTTAAATTATCTTTGTGAAAAGGTTCAACTGTTATTTCTCATCATTTGAATGTTTTATGTGGAGAAAAATATGTTTTTATGTATTGGTTGAAAAATTACAACTGTTAGATCAGTTGAACTTTCATTGTTGTTTTGTTTTTTCTGAAAATTTTTTTAATTTCTTCTCTAATCAATATCCAGTGAAATTGTTTTAGCTTTTACTTCAGATTGATCAAAATTATCACATATATTTTAAAGATACTCATATTGTAATTTATAAAGTATTGCATATCTATTTAAAGCGATTTGAGAATCTTGTAAAAATGTATTAAATTTTTTGAATATTTTTAAAACATGACTCTGAAATACCTACATGTAAATAAATTCAAATGTTTCTGTTTTTTCTAAAATGTTTTGTACTTCTCTTATAGAATTTTCAGTTTCATGTTTATTATTATATTAATATATACAGTATAAATATTTGCATTGCTTCAAATGATTGTAAATATTTATGGCAGTTTGATTGATGTATCATTTTTTTGTCCACAAATCATGCTACATCTCAATATGTTGATTATTAATTAGGAAAATTGAAGCCCTAATATAAGCCATTCATATCAGTAAAGAATGAATTGTTGACTATGATCGTAGACAGCCTGAGTTCCGACCATCAATTATTTTTCCAGGGATAAGACCCGGATTCCATCCTAGTTCCTCTGGATGAAAACCAACAGAGTTTCCAGATGGCTCATCCAACCAATCACACAACAAATTGAATTAAATTAAAATGCCAGTTAAATTTCGGGCCACCATATTACACTATCATCTTGAATTTGAAAAACTATCATTAGATTCGTAATCTGTAGCTCCAAAAATCTCTAGATACTGATTTTCGTCAAAATAATATCACTTATAAACTAACATTAAAGATATGTCAAATTTTGAGTGCTGTACTTTTTTGGTCTCATTTTGGTATATATAATTTTTTCAACCAACATGTAAAAGAATATTTTTCTCCACATAAAACATTCAAATGTCGAGAAATAACAATTATTTAAAGTTTCTATAAGTCTAGAAAATTTAGCTTCCCTCTTTTCTGTTTTTAAGAGTGGAATTTCTTCTTGTGTAGTTTTTTCAAACTATTTCAATAATTCCTAAACATTCTAAATTTCACTATCTACACAAATTTGAGTGGACTAGATATAAATACATAATTCATAAACTATGTTTTATATATTATATATAGATATTATTTAAAGCAACAGTAATCAAATTATAATTCTCAAAATTTACTTCTGTGGTTTTTGCATCTGCTTCTCATAATATAACAGGCAGATTTTTTCAAACAGTAAGTTTTGATCCTAAAAAGACTTATTTTATGTCACATATACAGGAGAAAAGAGTGAAAGAGCTAATTCATTGCATTTTTTTTTGCAGTCAATGCAATAATAAATAACAGTTGCAGTAATAACACCTATTTTTGAAAAATGCAGTAATAATTTGGGTATCTGTAATATTTATATTTATATATAAATTTTCTTTTTTTTTGGCCTAGCAGTATTCATTGAGATTAAATAAATAAAAATAAAAAATAAAAAGATGATGCAAGTATCATCGTTTATTGCGTTTTATTTATTTGTTTATACTATATTAGTTTTTTCACTTTCAGTTGCACAATTTTTAACTAGGTTTCCCATAGTTGTATTTAAAACATTATTTTGGAACCTCTCAGTTTTATTTGATGCTAAAAACACTAATAATGTCCAAAATTTATGAAACTGAAAAAGTATAAAAGAAAAATGATGAAATCAAAAAATTATCAGTTGCAAAATTTTGCAAAATGTTAATAGATAAGAATTTTAATCTTTATTACAATCGTTCATTCAGCCAAAATCAATAGTTTCCATAATTAAAATTTATTGATATTTCTTTAAAATTTGTCATGGTGCTACTGGTTGTGTAAATTTTGACACCATCTGTGAAAAACCTCTGTGTGCGGGTTACAGCAAATCGTAAGTTTGTGTTTTTCAATTTTTTTTGAGCTCAATAATAACCAATGATTTGACGAAAAATTGCTTTGTCATTTTATGCTTACCGTTAATTAAAAAATTATATTTTTTAAATTACAGATTATACACCAACAGATTGATGAGGAATGTTATAAAACCATAACTGGATATGCGTTTCGGTTTGCAACATAATGAATGACCTTTATTCATAAATACTGTACATCAAGACAGTGGCGTACGCAAGGGGGGTTTTCGGGTTTAAATCCCTCCCTTGGGCTTTGTAACACCTTGTACAATATCTCGAAACAAGTGCTATTTGAAAAAAAAATGAAAACTGGAAAGATAC
>WUQG02047962.1:0-29096 GCA_011317285.2 Androctonus mauritanicus
GGTCCGGGCCCGACCTGTTGAACCCCATCCTTCAATCATCTAGTTGACCTCATCATGAGTGCTGGCCAGCTTATAATGGGCTTTATAAGGGGGCTACCATCAAATATAGAATACCCCTCATGCGATATGGCGGCTTAACTAAACCAACCTAACTTAACTTCAATTAAAACTAAAAGATTTGGCCCAGTTAGACTAAAATTAAAATGTAGATGATTCTCTTCTCTAGTTATGTCTCTATAATTCACATCTTTCAACCGATTTCGAACAAATCTGAAATGTAAATGTTATTTATATTATTTAAAGTTATCTGAAAAATTCTGCCCATTAGGCTAAAATGAAGGAAGTAGGTGGTCTTTAATCATGAACTCTTCTACAGGTCGTATCGTTCAATCGATTTCGATTAAATTTGATATATGCATGTTTATTATTTTGCTAAATTTTTCCTACAAAAATTCGACACTCAATCGGATTAAAAATAAATAAGGCATTTAATGATCTATTAGCATATTCTTGTTAGAATATCTCTAAAATAAAGTTTTAATCTAAAAAGTAAATGATATCCAATATGTAAAAAATTAGCCAAGTACATTACTAAAATTTAGAATACTTGTTAAAATTTAAATATGTTTTCGTTGACGATTTAAGAAAATAAAATAATAACGTTAACTAATGCAATCACATTTAAATTTTAACAAGTTGTCTAATTTTTTAATACTGTACTTGGCTTAACTTTTTTACATATTAGATATTTTCGTTTGGATATTCTCTACTGTATTATTCATTCCTTGTCACGTAATAAATCTAAAATAATAGAAGGACAATAATATCAAAGAACTTTTACCGAAAGGAATTTTGCTTTGAAGTTTGAAATATAGCAGTTACATCACGCCCAGCATTCAAGCAACAATGATTCGCCGTCATTTTATATCACGCTACATTTACTTGGCCTAACAGAAAATATCAAAACTCTGAAAAGGATTTAATAAAACCAAAGAAAATACCATTCTGTTTGTTTTAGGATCATCGCAGAAAGTTTTGCAGAAGACAACACTATTTTTTTTTTTTTGATGAAATTACATGTTGAAGCAATGTTAACCTTAAATTGCAATTAATTGCTGTAATTGAGTGTCGCAAATCATATATTGCAGTAATTGATATCTTAATAAAAAAATAATAGATCCTGTTTGTTTTTTTTAAATAAAATATATAATATCCAAATATTTATTACTAGAGAGACGACAACACTCAAACAGAAGCTTTTGAAATTCTGAAGAACTAATTTATTTATTTTTTTTATTTTAACCTTACATATAAAAAATAGATTTAATGTAACTCCAATAGTGATGCCTAAAGTCATAAATATAAAAATAACGAGATAGAAATGATTCACAATTAAAAAAATAAATAAAATTTAAATTATTATAAAACAAGTTATTTAAAATCAATGAATCGATTACGACTTTCCATCTTTTTAAAATTTCAAAATTATTAAGTTTAGAATATGATTACTAATTATAAATAATCATTCGAATTTCATAGAATCATTTTTAAAACTCTTGATCCTTTAATGGATGTCAATAATTTATATAAATTTCATTTATATGGGATAATGTTTATGCGAAATATCAAGCTGATGGATGGACAAACAAAAGGCAGATAAACGAACGGACCAGTATCATATATTTTTTTTTAATTCCAGTTTGGAAATGAAAAAATCAAAACCTTGAGTTCTTTGTTCATGAAATTATTACATATTCTTGCGTAAAGAATTTTTAAAGTAATTTGAACAATGAAGCAAATCATAATCAGTAATTTTTATTTTGTTAGTTTAAAGCGTTCAGCGTTTAATAATGATTTTTTTTTTCAAATATAATTTAAGAAGTGAAAATTTTATTTCTTCTATATGGGATTCCCTATAAACATTTTATAACTATTTTTTTTAATTAAGTAAAAATATTATGAAATATTTAAAAGTATATATCAGAAATTTAGAAAAGATGCATTGGTTTAAAAATTATATATTGTATGTTTATATCTATCATATATAATGTTCATGTTAGTTAGTTTTATTATTTAAGTAATTCGCTGCCTACGTATATGTTGCTAATATGAATGCATAATGTATGAAATAATTTAAGAATAAACAAAACTTTAAACGTATTTGAATTAGATATAAATCGAAAATAATTTTATATTAATCCTATTCTAGAAAATTAATATTAATATCCTATTCAAATAGCCGCGAATATCTAATTGTTTAAAATAACAATCGACATTCCATTGTGTTGTAACTTCGAAATGTTCAATAACTGTTACTATATATATTCTGTATACACATTTTGAACTATGGTACATACACACATATATATAATTGTTAAATGCATATTAAAGTGCTATAAAAATTCTTTACTTTTGAATATGATTTGTGATTTTTTCAATAGTTGTTAAAATTAATTATTAATTAAACAAAATGTTTCTTCAAAGTAATTTGTATGTACAGTATATGTACATAAGATCATAGTGCTTATTACTTAAAAAAGCATTGTGTATAAACAGTAATAAAGCATATAGGTCCTTACATACTTTACTTTATTTAAAGTAGCAATTTCTAATTCTTTAAGAGTTCAAACAAGTATTAATATTCGATTAAAAAGAATTTTATAAATAATGAAAGAAGCGATGCATTTCTTGATTTTACTAAGATTTAAATTTTCCTATTTTTGATTTAAAATACTAAATGTTTCTTTAATATTTATAATAGCTATATAATTAACATTTAAACATATTTAAATCCAGACATATCCAGACATATTCAAATTTAGGTTGTATAGCTATATAATAACTATACAACCTAAATTTGAATATGTCTGAAAATTTGATTGTTATTTTAGATAACGCTTCAATATATAATATCAGTAAACTGCAAGTATTGCAAAATAGATTTTTAAGAATAATTCATAATTTCAGATATGATTTCACAGTTACTCAATTATACGCGACAAACTTGATACTATACAAATGTTATACATAAAAATTTGATATTATTTTTTCATAGATATAATTATAATGATTCTGATGACAAATCCTATTTTTAAAATATTTCGATCTTTTAAAAGAAATATAAACTATACTATAAGGAACTTTTATGCGAAGATTCCTCCAAAAGAATTTTTGAGTATCGATTCTAGATATAGCATCTCATCTTCAACAAGAATATGGAATTGCCTTTGCCTATATTTAAAAATGAATTGAACAATCACAAATTTAGTTATAGGATCAGAAATACACTTTTTATACCATGATTTGTTTGTCTCACCTATATTTTAACATTCGACATCTGAAGATAAAATTTTTGATATAACTGTACTTGTCATCTATTTTAGCATTTTTTTTACATTTTTCTTAAATAATAACATATTGATTTATATTATACGTTAGTTTTAATATACTTTAAAATGTAATTTATTTTTCAACTATATTGTACTTTATAATTAAACTATTGCATTATAATTTCATGGTTTGTTAAGAGGTCTGAAAAAATGACTAGAAGCCAATGACCATCCCTTTTAATTGCTACATACGTATTGTCATGGTATCGATTCATTTTATATTTATATTTATGCATGTTTTATGTAATTAATAAATTTATTCTAATATATTATAAATCTGTCGAAATTAGAAGAAAAATATGATATATAACTATCTGCAAACGGCGAATATATCTACAATATTTCACCGTTTATCAAGTTACTTTACAATAAAATATCTCTGAATATATTATAAAAATCGTTTATTTACTATCTTATATATAGAGTATTTTTTATTGAGCATATTTTTTCACTTCAGAGAAATTCATAGAATCATTCTTTCAGCAAATTACACAAGAAAATGAATTTTAGAGCTAGATACAATGTATCTTTATTAGAGACGTATAGAGATAATTACTTGATTTAAGTTAACTGATGCTTGTTTTATTTTTGGAGACATATAAATAGCAAGTTAATTCAGTTCGATTATTTGATTACGTGACTCTTTTTATTATTCGATTTGATATCTTTTTTAAATTATCAAATTAGGCTAATTATTTCGCCATTAATTACAAACCGATTTCCATCATTTTCAGCATATATGATCCTCTAGTGATTTTTAATAATACACCAGAATTTTATTCAGCAAAAAAAAAAAAAAATAATCTGAATAACTTTTTCTTCTATTACGTGAATAATATTGATCTTATTGTATCCGTCATTTTCAATAAGCTTGGCTATCTAATGGATCCCATAACGTATCTGAATTTTATTCGAATAAAAAAAAAAATTCTTTCAACGGGTTATCACGATGACGGATGAACAAATCTAATTCATATAAGTCTATCCTTTTTATTCAATTTTGGAACTGAAAGGATCAAAATGATAATGAAATAAACAATTTTTGTTTTATGATATTTATAATTAATAGAAAAATATTTTTTAAAAGTTAATAGGCAAATATTTTGATTTTCAGGTTTCATTTTCTTAATATTTTAATAATCATTAATCAAATAATTTCACCTTAATTAAACAGTATATTTAATAACCCTTCGCATTTGTTTTTTTATCATTAATTTAACAATTTTTTTATGTTAAAATTATTTTATATATACAAAGAAAAAAGTTGCAGTATCTTATTTCTAACCATGCAGTTTTTTGTGAAATTAAAATTACTAGATCAGATTTTTTCCTTAAATAATAATGTTTAATGGTACTTATTATATTTTAATATCATAATTTACAGTTCAATAAGGATTTTTTTTACAAGGTTTTGGTAATAACAGTGTTTAAAAAAAATTTAATTAAGCAAATCAAATTACTGTACAGCATATCAGTTTATTTTAGATTCTTGAATTATTTTTAAATAATTATATTTGTAATTATTGAATTATTAAAGTATATCTTATATATCATCATGTAAAAAAAGAGAATAAACATGCCAGAAACATATTGTTAAAAATGCATACAGTTTTAATATTTTTTTTTTTTTTGAAATCAATGTTTGCATTGTTGAATCTTTTCATATTTACTGATTTTTATTAAAATCTTTAAAAAATTACTTCATAAAATAAAAAGTAGAGCCTGCATTTATATTCCGACTATAGAAATCACTTCAAAATTGTAAATCAATGTCAAAATGTATAAGTTGATATATAAACTGAGAGAAATTCTATGAATTGCATAAAATAAGTTGTTATATTTTATTTTTAATCTACCTTATTACGTTCCGAAGGAAATCGTGACTTATGAGATCACCATATTGTTTGTCGGTTTGTTTGTCTATACAGCTTCATTAATAACTTTCGAATTAACGAGTGGATTTTCATAAAACTATATAATAATATTCAATTATCAAAATGAACTTATATACTATTTAGCCTCTGGTTTTAACCATGTAAAAATGATGGACATTCAAATTACCAGCGATGGACAAAAGCGCGATCTTATATAAACTGATAATCAACATGTTTATATAAGATGCATATAACTAGCTCTGTGGCAGTTCTGCCACAGAGCTAGTTATATGCATCTTATATAAACAGACATTCTTTGTGAATACGGATCTCTGATGAAAATCTGTTAGTGATATTAAGAATATCAATAAATACTATAAAATTTAATTCGAATTTTGAAAAGATGGCTAGAGAATGTAAAGATTTTCATAAAAATCATTAATTACTAATTTCTAAACTATATAATGTGTTTATATATAACATATATATTTCGTAATAATTAAAGAAATAAAAAATATGTTTTACAATTTTTTAATGCGGCTCCGGGCTATATTTTATTAATATGATATGGCTATTTCTCATTAAAATTTACCCATCACTGAAACTACTGAGACATTCTTTTAATATTTCGTGAAATAGTCATTGGATTTTGATTAAATTTAACAGGATAGTTATGCCATAAAATATCATCTCGATGACATTTCAATAACCCTTTAATTCCAATCATCTAAAAATGGTAGACGTTTGCATTTCAAAAATTTCTCTTAATAATTTTTAAATTATTTGATAGAAATTTATGAAAATTATTAGATTGGTCAAGATTTTAATATTTAAAATTCTGCATTAATATCCTGACCAATCTACATAGAAAATTCATGTTTAGAAATAGATGACATTCAATTTTCTGAAGTTGGTCTGCAAAACTATAGAACTATCAGATTTTTATGATAACCAACATGTGGCTTATGCTATTGAAGATGATTTTGATGATATTTATTTTAATTCCATATCTTTTATTATTCAAATAAAGGATATGTTCAGAAAACAGACGATTTAGTCTTTCAGAATTGTTGTTTTGCTTATTCTTTGCCTTATATTAATTTTACAGATTTTGTAAATTCAATTTCAATAAAAGCTTTACAATATTTAACTATTCATTTAAAAATAGTATACATCATATATTTAATGCAGAATATTGTACTGTACTTACAGTTATATTCAACATGAAATAATTCATCATCAAATTTAGCCAATTAAAGATAATTAATTAAAAAGTTTTATAATTTTTATTCATCTTGCATTAAAATATTAAAATTAATTAATTTAAAAGCACATACGTTATTGAAAAAAACAAAAATAGAAAAATTAAAGAATTTGAATGAGAGTTGATATATTTCGATATAAAAAAACAGGATAATGAGAGAAACAAAATACTGCACAGTAATTAAGTTTTTCGTATAATTTATTTTAGTATCTAAATATTTCAATATCTAGAAAAAATTAATAGAAATGAAAATTATTGTTTGAGAAAACACAATACATCTTTATTCCAAACTACTAAGTTTGGAATAATTTAATTAATATTAAAATATTCCAAGTAATATTTATTGAATTACATTAAATTTTATTCTGTTTTTACTTTTCGTCATCTGAATTAATTACGTTCTAGATCAATTTATAATCAATCAATATAAGTTTGTTTAATATTTAAAAATGATGGAAAATAAATCATATTATTTCCATGTCTTCACTTTAAATTGTTATAAAACCATGCGTACTTAATCACTGATTTGCTCACACTTTTAAAAATGAATGAATTCTTGGAATTAACAAAATAAAAATCATTTAAAAAGTTAATAAAAAATTATTATGTCTTTTATGGAAATCCGACATTAATAAAAGTTATGAAAACCTGACGTCGTTCTCCAACAAAATTCACATGGATAAATTTTGTCTGACAAACTTTCTATGTAGATCTTATGCATAATGCTTAATCAAACCTATCACGAGTTTGACCACGTTATACCTATACCTTTCTATTATTACTATGCTCAGTTGAACAAATATAAAGAAATATTAACTCACAAAAGTACTTTTACAAATTATCTAAACCGACCACGAGAAAAAACTTTCATCTTTTTTCTCTTGGGAAATAAGAGCACATTAGCCTCTTTCAGACATTTACAGGAGAAGTTCCAAGAATCTATTTTATAAAAAACTCAATCTCCATTTCTCGGGTGGTATTATCCTTCTGGTATCCTGATTATTGTTTCGATTGTTTTGGAAATATTTCCACTTATACGAAAAAAACACCTGATAAAAATAAATTTTGTTGTATATATTTTCTTATACTAACAATAAAATAAAAAAAATATGTGCGTAAAATAATGCTACTACTGACACAAATATCACAAATATAAAATAAAAATAATAATAACAATAAAAGGTTTAAACTTAGTAGTGTTTCTTTAAAGATAGACTTCAACTGAAAATTATAATCGGTCGAAAGTTCGAAGGCAGTAATAAAATAAGAAAAAAAAAACAGCAGTTTAATTAAAAAACAATGAGTAAAATATGGGATAATCAGTCTCCTGGAGTTCTGAAGATTTCGTGCTACTATTAGTCACAATCGTCACACTTTAGTCAGTCTTTTGAAAAGTTTCTGTTTGTACTATTGTTTTCCTGTCTTTTATAAATGTGAAGATACTAACAAATTAATCTGTAATTTTAAGCCATGGGGAATTATAGTAATTCCTTTAATTCATATAGCTTAAGAATGGAATTACAAATAATTCCCTTTCTTCATATTATTACAGCAGAAGATCAATTGCACAGAAACATGAGGACAAGAAGAATGTTTTCTTAATTAGTAATTTTTAAAGTAAAGCTTTCTCGCATAAGTTTTATGTATGGTAACATAAGCATCCTACGATTTAAGACTTTATAATTTTTGTTAATCTTTTCCAAACATAAACGATAAATGAATACTGATTTAAAATATCTCTTTTTATGAAGAAAATGAATATTATACTCTAATAATATTCTAATAATTCAATAAATACAGAAAGTACATAAAATATAAATAATAGAAAAATTTAACGAATCTTTTAATCTTCCAACTGAAATTTGATTGTCTTGTGCCAAGTAACTACTAAGAATAATTTTATAAATAACAAAATATCATGAGGAATTTTCAATGTAACTATACTCTTACTTTAAAAATGCATAATTTGCATTTATTAATTAATTTTTGATAAATTTTATCTTATACAATAAAAATTATATAATCTAAACATCGTCATATTGACTTCTATCTGGGTTATTAAGCAAAGAGTTTATAGTTCATCTTCAATTTTAAAAGTATCATCGATAATCAATAGTTAACATAATCATTTATAATAGTTTGTACTAATAATTAATGGTTATAAAATTTTCTTTAAAATATAATATAGATACTAATGAGCTTGTTGATTTATTTGACTTTGTTCTTTTCTTATTAATTAATTAAAAATTAAAAAAAAAAAAATGATGTGAAACTGTAAACACATTACTTGAAATAACTTAATTTCTTCTTTCGTTAATATTATTACTTCAAAATTAATGAATTATCTATTTCAATTTTTAAGAAAAAAGTTATACAATTCCTGTATTTAAAAATTAATAATGAAAATTAATTTGGACAGAAAAAAAAATTTTCTTTAATAAAGAATTTTAATCCAAAATTTAATTACCTTTTAAAACTGTAACTACCGTATCATCTTTTTGTGACTGTTGTAGGCAAATATCAAATCATTTAAATTTAAATGATTTCGTTTATTTTTAATATTTAATTAAATATTTTAAAATAAATAAAAGAAAATTGCAAATAATAATGAATTTTCTCTCTTGAAATTCTTGAAAATGTTGTAAGTAATCTCTCTTGAAAATGCTATATAAAAAAAAATAATAAAATAAAATAAAAAACTAAATTTAAAATTATTGCGAATAAAAATTATAATTTGATTTGAGTAATTTACTTCGTTAAAAATATTTTTAAAGAGAAAAAGTTTTAAGTTATTCCATCACGTTTATCTTGATAGTCAACAACGATAATCGATTAATGCAAATCGGTGAAGAGAGATTTGACGTCATGTAAGATTATGCATTTCGGTTTTTCCGAAATGAAAAATTAATGCTGATTTTTATTTGTAAAGTAAACTTGTATTTTTTCAAATGATAAGAATTTCAATCGTTCTTACAATACTTTTGAATTAACGACACTATTTATTAATTATTATTCGATTAAAGACTCGAACTTAAATCCGTCAATAGCAGCGACATTATGTAAATTTACGGATTTAAATTCGATTCCTAATTTATTATGAGCTGAATTTAAATCCGTAAGAAATAAACCAAAAATTAGAAGATAAATAGAGATATAATATGGATTTTGGATCACATAATATCCATTTTTCTTGCACTTACGCAAGACGAATGGATGTTATTAATTAAGAATATAGGAATGAATTTTATTGCCTAATCATAATAAATTCAAGATTATATGCATTTTGCACATTTTATTCTCTAATCCATAAAATCGCAATAACCGTATTAAATCTCTCTTTGTCACAAATTAGCGTTAATAAATTATTTGCTATAAAATATAACAAACTAGCAATAATTTAAAGTAATGTTTGCTTGTTTCTTTGATAAACCAAGTGAATTATGTTATAGGAAGATCCATTTATCATTATTATTTTTAAATAACATAATACAATTTCATTACTCTATACTTGCATACAGATAGAATATACTGAGTTTGCATTAATCAACAAGACATTTTGATTAAACTTTAAACATTTAATTAATGGAACCATAGTTGCATTATAATGTATTTGTTACTAAGGTTTATGGCTACAGATATAATTCGAAGAACCGTAGTAAAGGAAACTAATGAGTATCAGGAGTGAAATTTCAGTTGTTTACATTCAGTAAAATATATTAGTTCATTCATTTGCTTTACTTAACTACAAATTTATACTTGTTTTTTTAATACCGTCTAGAGAATATCCTCTCGATAATCCTATTTTTGGAGTTATTCCTTTGAAAGAGATGTATCTTTACTGCTTATAAAATTTAATTTAATGATTTTATATAGAATAAATTAAATAATATTAAACATACAAAATAATTCGATTTCATATAAATGTTATAAGATATAGAAATCATGTATTAAGTACATACAATAAAACATTGAACAATACTATAGTATAGATGTGCTCACTAGAATCTAGTATATACAATAAAATCAACCAACTGTGAAAGAACCTTAATTACTGTAATCATTGTGTTTTTACGAGAATTTCTTTCGTCTACACACATTCTAAGAACTTGTAAAGATTACCTGTATTAACAAAGAATTAGAGTGCACAACAATTGAATCAGGAAAACTTCTTTCTAGATAAATAGGTTCAAATTACCCGAGAAAAATCTGTTATAGAATACATGAATTTTTTCTGGACCAAATTTACCAAGCACGCTTTTAACTCTTGATAGTTTATGTTACCATAATCCAAAAAATTATTTTTCATGAAATTTATATTCTAAGAAAACGATAAAATATTTGATAATACTTAATCAATATCAAGTTTATTAAACCCGCAATTTGAATTATTTTAATATATGATTAATAAAAAAAATATCTTTCTAGTATATATTTCAGAAAAAAATATACTAACATATTTTTGGAATCATATATCTGTGAAACTCATTTTTTTAAAATTGGATACAAAATGTATTCCTTCGCATTGAATTTATTGTAGTCATGCAAGAAGTGATTTGATTTTTATGTGAACTGACAACTGAGATTTTTTGAAGCAGGATTCATTATTATGTGAAAAAAAGCAATAAATTTCCCCTGAATTCCTTAAAGAATGTATTTTTATATTAGTTTGTATATAAATTAACCAATCCTAATTTATATTTGACATAATTTTTTTTTTAAATTTTTAGAAATCTTATCATTCTATAAATTAAGAAAAATTAAATTTTCGATTTTAAAATCGTTAATATTAAAGTCAACTAGAATCTAGTATAACTAGTCATCAACTAGTATATTTACTACTATACTATCTACTATACTAATATATATGGTATAGACTTCAACTAATTTTCGTGATAAATAATTCATTATGAATTTTACAATGTATTTCTGACGTTAATTTATTTTCGTTGGCATTTGTTTTAGTATGATTTTCCATTAATAATTTTTACTTTTATTAATATTTAAAAATTTCGACATTTATACTTCCCTATCTAATTAATTCGTTCTGACACTTTTTTAATATTAATTAATGTACTTGTCATGTTTCTTAATTAGGTCGGAACAAAACTTTAGTAAACAATGATAATGTTATTCATTCTTACTTTTTTTTTTCTCGTTAATTAGTTGAGGAAAACAAAATATCTCAAATAAACTCAAAAGTCATTTTCGAAGTTTAATAAAAAAAAATAAAAATTTATTTGTATCGTTAGAAAATTTTACACCTTATTATACAAGACAACTTGTCAAAGTACACGAAGAAAAAAAGATATATTAACACGAATGACAGAATTGAACTTGCTTAATTATATCATAACATTTAATAAATACAAGAGATAACCAGCAGAAAAATGTGCATTATTGTTATCCAGAATGTCCATCTCATTGAATTCTTCATGATAACTAGCTTTAACGAGAATTTTTTCCCATAAAGAAGCTCATCGAAAAGAATACCAAGCTATAGAAATTTAATAATGGGAGTTGAGAGATGTAGTTGATCTGATACAAAAAGTCGTGAAGTCAATACTGCCAACGGATCAGATGATTGCATTTCGTTGAACATTGTTGTTATTTTGAAATATGATAACTTCTAATCTTAATTATTTTCGCTGTTGATAAGAATTTTTCTTTTTCAATTTGTTTAATTGGTCAATACAACGTGGAGAAACGAATATAAAAGATAATGATATATCAGATGATGATATATAGTAAATGTGGTGCCATCTATTGAAGTTTCGTTTAACTATTATGTTTGTTTTGTTTATGTTTATTTTTTATAATATATAACTGGAAGTATACTGTGTTCTGGTTGATCCCATATAAAACTGCTAGCACTTCACTGCATCTCTTTATCACGTAAAAGATTCGATAGCCGGCTTAAGTATCGATTTATTTGTTAGAAATTTGTTGAAACATTCTATCTTGCAAACTCGATACGCAACATTTTTTCTTATTTGCAACACTACCGACTTTAGAAAAAAAATAAATAAAAGGTTTTAGGTCTAATAAAAGAAGTGATACTGTGCAAACAATAAATCTAATAAGGGACTCCAGAGTATCTTTGGATTTTCAAACTGTTCTTGTGGGACGAATGGTGGCAACTACTTCACATTTGCATGCAGAAAGAGACTAAATTGAATTTATAAAACTTATGAGATCTGGTTTGTATTAAAATTATTCTACCAAACTGTTGTCTCCGGAAATTAGAATTAATTTTAACTACAGTTTATTGAGAAATTCATAAATATATATACAGTATATATATTTATTTATATTAAACATATTTGTTAATTTATGTGCTTATTTGTTTAATAAAATTTTAAACTAATTTATTGGATTGCATTATTCATGATTAAGGAAATTATATAAAGCATATTTATTCTGACATACGTTAACGTTATCTAAGCATCCCTTAAGAATTATAGGCTAATAACAACATCTTTGAATGATTAAGTAGTTAGCCATAATTCTACGAAAGTTAAAGGTTATAATGTATTAAATTTATTAATAATTTTGAACAATACTTTGAGTATTGATTTCAGTTAAATGCATAAAATAATAAACGTAATTTTACTTAAAAGTTTGTGAATTATTCTTTACCAAGATAAAAGTATATATATTTATTTTTTTTATGTTGAACTGATCCAAAAACTTTCCATTTCGGAATCAATAGATTTTTAGAGAATTTTATTTAAAAAAAAATATATATATACATAACTGCCAGCTGTTTATTTACACGTTCGAAGTATAAAAATAAATTTAAATTTAGTAAATATAACATTAAAATGAAATTTTAGTTTTATTATCAATTTTTTATTCTCACAAGAGAATAACGTATCAATAAGAATAAAAAATAAAATATTAATTAAAATAGCAAAGATATGAAGTAAACAATTTTAATTTTTGCAAATTTTGATCATAAGTTTAAAATAATTTGCAAATATTGCACCGATCATTACATAAATTAAAGAATAGAAATTCCTGAGAGATTTCTGATATATAGAATTTCAAAACATGCTAGGAAGGTAAATATATAAATGTATATTAAGTTATATTTAATATTATCGATCCATAACAATTATAACTTTTAGTTTCACTCACTCTTAACGCTTCATAGTAATTATAGATCAGAATAAACATGTCTAGACTACATAATGGTTGAACTTCATTCATGTAAATTATATGAAGGTTTTCACAATGCTACGCTAAGTTAAAACAAATGCATTGCAATTTTCTCCGTTAAAAAATTCTATTTAAGTCTAATTAATGCTGAAAACTTATTTTGCATTTTGGAAATCTACTGTTGCAATTAATTAGATTTAAATAATAAATTTTCTCGAAACGATTGAGATTGATGGAATGATAAGATGGATGGAAATGTTGACACTGACGAAGAGAAATTGATCTCAATAACAAATAAAATAGATTAACTGGGATAAAGCTAATTATAGCATCGCTCATAGATTAGCATCAGGAAGAAACAAAATAAATAGATTTTGTTTTTAAATGACTTTATTAGACTGATAGAACGTTATTTATTAAAATTTATGACATTGTTTTGGGTTGAAGTTTAATCCTTTTTTTTATTTAAACTAAACAAATTATACGTTAATTTATTTATAAACTCTAATATACTTAAATTAAATGAGTTTAATTCAATTACATTTTCATATTATATAGATACAATGAAATGCCACAAAAAATTAACGAGAGATTCCAGAAAGAACAAGAAAATAAGTAGCCAAGTAAACAAGTAATTGAACAAGTAAGAAAGCAAACAATTTTATGTCTACTTTCTGACGGTACAATTTATTTAGTATTTGAAATCAATTGATTTTGTATTTTTAATTTTACTAGTATAAATATTACAATGACATCACATCGCGAAGATGTTGACGTCATCGTTAACTCAGACATTATTACGTCATAAATTATCGAATTATCTACTGCGTACGTCACACTGACATCACAGTCTCACTGTGACGTTATAATGATAGATATTGATAGGGGCGCTTTGTTAAGAAATCAAATCAGGTAAGTCATATATTAACTTATATTGCTAACATTTAGCGCCATCTATTGACACTAGTATAAACTAAAATTGGAATTTAAAATGAAATTCTATCCTGCAATATTAAAGGATGCGGTGCTGTAATCATTAAAGGAGGTGTCCTTTAATGACAGAAAATCACTACCAAATTTCATAAAAATCTGCTAATTAGTTCAGAAATTATTAATGGGGGAACAGACATATATTGGCTCGATCTTATAAGCATCCATTTCCTTCGGAAAGTAAGCTAAAATTGTTCTTGCAATGGTTTTTCTCTTTCTAATTTTTCATTACAAGATTAACATTTGCATTCTTTATAAATTTTAACTAATTAAAAAAATTCCGAAATTGTATTTTAACTAGATTTATAGTATTTTTAAAAAATTGTTTTTACAGTTTTAGAATTAATGTAAATTATTTCTCATTTAATTGAAAATTGTAAATAAGGTTAATTTTATAAAAAACATGTTCAATTACGTACTAAGCAAATATTTATTTACGAATTATGAAAATTAAGTTAATTTGTTTACAATGAACTCACTTCGCATATATAAACGTAATACTAATGGCTAATATTATAATTGTTTTTTTTCACTAAATTTTATAATAAAAAAGTTGATCCTTTTTACATTATATAAAATTTGATATTTTAATGATGATTTGATAAGATTACACGTTTTTTATATGGTTGTAGTTCGATAATTTTCATTTAATCATTTTTTTTTAATCCTTCTGTAATTTGTGAAAAAATTTAAACATAGAATGTAATTGTTGCTACTGCTATTACATCCTATCGTTCATTAATGCTATTCTTGGTATCAGTTGGTTTAATATTGCTGATAACAAGAAAAATGATAAGCGAAAATTTAGATTTTTATTTTATTATGAAAGAATTGTTTTGATTTCTTAGATGAATAAATTAGATAATTAAATTATATATAAAATTCTTTGAACTATATATATATGTGTGTGTGTGTAATTTTTGAATATATTTTTGTATAATTATTTAATAAAAATTTTTTTTCTTTATCAAAATATTTATATTTAATCAAATTAAGTAAAGTTATTTATTTATCTTTTTACTTGTTTGTTAGAATAAAAATTATGTAAGAATAAATGTGATGTAAGCTATTTCAAAATTAAAGTAATTATATATTAATTTATTTGTTGGATATAAATAAATTTGCGTGGCTGTTAAAGAAAATATTCAAATTAATATGGTTTTATCAAATTTTATTTTTTACTTCTGCTTTTATTCGTTATTAAAATTTGCAAATTTTTATTTATTTTGTTTTTTAAATAAATTTGTTAATTTTAAAATTAAAAGCTTTTAAGATTAAATTCAAAAGTTTTTAATGTGTCAGATGATGTTATGTATATTTACATTATACGTTGAAACGAAGACATTAAAATGATGGCAATATGATTTAAATAATAAATTATCATATCAGATATGTCAACATTACTTAAACAGTTCATCAATAAATATAAGAGTTTTATAATTTGTTATCCTTTCTTATGTAAATTCTAATTATGTATAATGCCTTAAAAAGATTCTTATTAAAACCATTAAATATTCCATAGTTTATCATCAACAATCATTAAGATTATTTAAAAATTATTTCTTTTATTACGTACTTTTATATATTAATATACTATATACTGTTTGCATAAACTTATAATTAAATACAGAAATGTTCAAAAAAAAGGAAAACAAGAAAATAAAAATAATTCTTTTATCATACTTAAGAAAATTCTGTAAAAATTGTAAAGATCTTTAAATAATATTTAAAGATTTTATGTTATGTAGTATTTGATAATTATATGTAAATAGAGTAAAACAAATTATACAATCATTAATTTGTTAAAATATTTTTATTATATAATAAAGTACAATTATTAAAAATTGGAACTGATTGTTCCTTAATGATGTTACTTATAGGATCTTAATATTATTGTATTATTTTCCTATAAGTAAAGTTTTACTATTACGCGAACGTGACATAGTTCGTAAAAACATTTAAAAATAATTTCATATATTTTACATTTTATTAAATTGTTTTAGCTCTGAATTCATTTTTAACAATAGCAAAATCATATTGTGAACAGTATTTTTGTATTTAAAATACTGTATTAGCTTAATTGATCGGTTTGATATTGTAAATTTTCATAACCTCGTAGCACCGAATTTGTCTGGATCGAATTTTCTTAATCTTAATAATCAATTTATTGAAGCTCCTTTGTAATTTTATTTACTCTTTTCTAGTATGGCATAATTTGAATTGAACACCATTTTAAGCATTTTTCTGTGTTTATAAATACAGTTTGTGTCTGTATTTATATGACTTTGACAACGATGAAAATCTATAGTGTGATCTGTAAAAGTTCAATCATTTTGGAAAGAATAATTCTTATAATATCAATACAAATTTTTTTAATGAATAATAACAAAATATTATAGACTTTAATAAGATTTAACAAATTTTAAAATGCTATCATTCGAAGTTTTTAACATTTCGAGATAAAATACTGTACAGTATATTTTAATTTAAATGATATAATTCAGAGGAAGAAAGACAAATATGGAATCATTTTTAATTTTGTAGTAATTTATTAATTTATATAAACTGTTAAAACAATAAAAAAATGATCAATTTTTAAAGCTAGGTATGTGTAAGTTAGTAAAAAAATATAATAATAAAAATTGTTTCAATTTGTCATATGGATATTTCTCACAGATGCAAATATTTTAATTAAATTGGAAATTAATATTTAATATTTAAGAATAATTGCATCTGTTAGAAATATTTAGAAATAATATATACAGTATATTTACTTCTTCTTTCTTTTTCTTCTCTCTTTTTCTTTTATATAAATCTTTAACTTGAGCATGATTTTAATATGTAAATGTTTATGCCATCTTTCATCATAAAAATTTATTAAATTATTATCAATTTAGTAATTAGAGTAAGGTAAACTAAAGAGAGCAATCCATCATCTCATGCAATTTTCCTAGATATCATTTCATCTTAAGAATCTTTTATTAGTCTCTGGTTGGAAAGCGTGTAAATGAAAGAAGGAAAGACATATGAATAATTGTCTTCTATTATTATAGATTAAATTTAAATATTGGATATATATTTTGATCTAGTTTTGTATAATAGTTTTGCATAATAGTAATTTTGAAATCTTTGAAAAAATCCATCACATATTATATATTATCATTAAAATATTAATAATTTATAAATATATAATAATTTTTCACTTAATCGTACTTATTCCACAAAGAAAACGTTATATATTAATATAAAGTAGTGATATATTCTGTTTCTTCTAATTAAATAATGAACAAAAAGTAAATTATACTCGAGTAGATAAGAGTTATATTGTAATGGTACAAATATGTTTTCAGAATCAAGAACAGAATTTCTACTATAATTAAAGACAATTATTTTAATAAAGAAATTCGTAAATATTATTTTAAATTAAACAGCAGATTTTTTTAATATGAAGAAATTTCAACATTCATTTTCTATATAATTAAATGAAAGCAATATTAAAGTTTCTTTCATTTAAATATGCCAAAAATGAATGTTTTCATAAAAAATAATATATATAAAAATTAAAATTCATCACTGTTATATATATTATAGATAATATTTATTACTAAATGAGACTGGTGAAATTATTAACATAATCAAATATTTCTAACACAATTCCACTTTTCAGCTTCCAATATTAGAAAAATTCCTCATTTTTCTACGTATCTAATAATGATAAAATATACTATGATTACATAATCCTATGGTTTAATAATAATGATAAATACACAATGATTGTATATAAAATATAATCCAAATAATAACTTTAATGAGTTATTTCGATTGATAAATGACAAAATACATCATTTCTTTCTTACCACGTTCTGGAATAAAGAGTTTTTATTGTTCCTTTCTAAGTAGAAAATGTTTCCAAACTACTACTAGGTATAAATGGTATTTGAAAGCAGCAAGAACTTAGGTTTGAAATATCATTTATTATCTACAATGGACCTTTTCTAATCTTCAGTAACGAGAATCGATAGAAGAAAATTTAAGATGTGGAATATCTCAAGTAAAAAATCCAATACATCAGATTTCGTATAAGAATGAGTAAAAATGGTGTTGTAGCAGAATTGTTCTTCTCAAACAATAGCTGCCTAAGTCAGTTTTTGTAGAACTTCTACACTATGCATAACTTTCAATGAGATTAACATACTGTATAGGCAAAATATAATTATCAATCAGTATGAAAAAAATCATTTAAAATGTGTCATTTAATATTTAAGACAGAAAGAAAGATTGGGCTCTTTAAAAACCCTTAAATTGATGAAACAAATGTTATAATATTAGACCCATGTTAATACGGAACGATATTCTATACCATAATCATAAATATCTGTTTAAACGATAAAAGAAACATATAAAAACATGAAATATATATTTTACAAATTACTAAATAGAATAGTAAGATATTATTTTCTGTTAATTTATTGCCAATGATCATAATAAATCATTATATAAATAGCAGGAAAGATATTTCAAATCAATAATTTGGTTCACATTTAATCTACTATACTTACATTTTATTCAATTGCAGGAAAAATAATTTTAAAATAAATGTTCTTTTCTTATCTATCATTATTTAGACAGAAATAAAAAAAAAAAAATTATTAATAATTACTATCGTAGCAAGGATTTTTATTCGCCAAATCCGTAAGTGAATATTTCATATTAAATTTATCGAATTAAAATTCTTTCTTTCTTTCCCATCTTCATAATTATTGATTGGGATGAAGTCTACCGATTTATAATGTATCAACTTCTAATCTTGTTAATTATACAACATAAATATGACTAAAATAACTATTGTCCTTTTAATGTAAATGTAAGTTCCACGCAACGGGTAAAACACAGTGTCCTGACACCAGAAGATTTTTAACGTGTCCCCAACACGGAAATAAGAGATTTAAGCCGAGGTAAATTAAATTTGAATATTGGCGCGTAGGTAGGCGGCACAGGGATCCAGGATTGAACGATTGACTCAAAACTATCTGTTAACATAGGCAAAGCGATTTATTTACAGGAAGAAAGCAGTTCACAATAATATAGCAATAACATAGAATTTAACTTAATTCCAACTTAATCTAAACTAACCCTAAAGTACAATATCATTCGTTAACAATACAATGTTTTGGAAGAGAGACTGTGAGCTCCTCGAGCCTTTCACACACCTGAGAGAGTTACCGGTGTTACATTAATAATCCATTATGACAGTCATCCAAATGCACATTAGCACTAAATGTTCAACTGTTCGTTCAATGTTCATTGTTCACATTCTACAGTTCTTAACCTCGTCGTTCAACTCCATATTTGGTCTGCGTCGTCATCGTCCATTGTCTTCTGTCTCCGTCAGCCGCCCGACGGGACGAGTTACTTTTCTTCATCAAATTTACATTTTTTTTTGGTCTTGTTACTAACACAAAATTGACTTCTTCTTTCTGTGTGTCTCTCTCTGTTTTCCGGAACTTGTATTTATTTGGATTCTTGAACAAAGAAGTTCCCCACGGCTAATGTGAACGAGGAACTAACGGGTTTCCGTTAAGAATGATGGGTTTTTATCTGTATAATCTAATTTAACAATTTTCTTAAATTTTAACACTAATTTGTTTTAACAGTTTTTACATTTAAAATTTCTATAATTTCTTTATAAAATAAAGAAGGCCTGGGGGTCTCCCGGAACCTCACATAAACAAGATTATCCATTGCATATTTTCTGTTTAAATTTAGAATAATAAATATACTGAAATCTCAATAATCCATGATCTGAGTCCCACAGCTCCAGTATTTCAGAAAGGGTTTGGCCGGTTGTTGAATCCCATCCTTCAATCTTCCGGTTGATCCCACTATGGATTTTGTGCAACCTAAGGTAGATTTTGAAAGTAGCCGCTGCCAGGTACAGAATATCCTAAGTGTGATATGCAGCTTAACTAACATAACCTAGCCAATCTCAACTTTTTTGTTTCTTCGTTCCGGATGTTTCTGGTTCTCTGGTTCTATGTGGCTGGCTTTTATATTTCTTTTCAGTCATTTGGTCTTTCGTGTTTTGTTTTCTTATCCTTTATGTTTCTCAGGTGGTCTTCGGTGTTACTCCCTTCTTCGTTGAGTGTTTGCTTCACTCCACTCAATCCCCTTCCATTTGCCAATTTAGGCTTTACAGTGACACTACTGTGCCATCTGTGATATATCTACTGTTTCCTCTTTTCTTTTCAGCATTTGGACATATCAGAGTTAGGTTAGGTTTTATTAATCCACTTTTTCTTTCCTATTTTTCTTTTTCTGTATTGTGTGCTTGGATATGGTATGTTGTATTTGTTTGGTGTGAGTGTTTGGTTTGCTGTTCCCGTTTCGCTCAGAGCACTGCATCATCTGATTTTACTTTTACAGTGTATAGTTACACTGATCTTACAATTTTAGTGAAGTTTAAATAAAATAGCACTTTCTTATTCACAACAATATTTACTTCATTCACAATAAAGTTCAGTACACATAGGTTTTTCTTACCTGAGATAACATAATAATATCACTAATCCCCAAAATAGATACTTCATTCCGGCCCCTTTATGCTCTTTGAGTGGTAAGGGTCAAATCAACACTCATTTCTCTATTATATATAAAAAGAAATCTAATCCATCCGAAATTATTATTAAAAATCTTTTAAAAGTAACTTTTTTAACACCAATAATTCTATAAATAAACTTTTTTTTATGTCTACTCCTTTTAATTTCCGGGGATATCTTTTTTAAAATATGGATTCTGCATTTTACTAAAATTATGGATAACGTGAATGAAGCAATAAAATAAGTTTCTGGTTTAATTCTATAAATTTTATGTTAATGTATAGAGATGTGGCATGAATAAAAGGAAGTCGTTAACAAAAATTATGTTGTATATTTTAATACTGTAAATGCTTCGTCTTCGATTACTTCGGTGTTCAACTTACTTATGATGAATACTTACTTACAATGAAGACGATGTCATTTTAAACTCTTGTATTAGATATAAGTCTGTAATATAAATGAAATTTTTTTAAGCAGTTTTATTTTTCAATATTCTTAGATTTCTAGAAAATTAAATTATTTAACTAATATTAAAATCATCTTTATATATTAAAATAACTAGTACTTTTAAAGATTCTACAAATAATTTAAATAACGTATGCTTTCTCTGCTGTGTTTTTCATTTCATTAACATGAATAACCAAAAATTCACTAATCATTCATAAATCAGTAATATATGCTAATCAAATAAGTAAAGTTTTGCAGATATTCGAAAAAATGTTGGTATAGTTATAAAGAATTGTTTAATTATTGTGATGCATATAATTGGTATAAACAGCACGCACATTATCCAAATATTTAGCCTGCATAGAAGAGCAATAGCTTTTATCTTGAAGTAGGCCTATACTTGTAGAAGATCAAAGTCATGAACGTGATGAGATCTGTAATGATCTCTGCTAATGTCTTACAAACGATACCTCAATCACTATCAGTTTATAAGCATTTTAACTGTTTCTTAAAAATCAACTACATGAAAAATGATTTAAAGCAAATAAATCATAGTCTTGATATGCATACTTGCCAAGAATTGAATCTATAATCGTATAAAAACATTCGAAGAAATTTTAATTTTCGGAGATTACAAGTTACCGAGTCAGATTTTAAAAATTAAATTTGATGAACATGCTTTTAAAAAATCAAACGACGATTAACTCTTTCATTTAGTCAAATTGATGATAAAATTTTAAAATATAGTATAAAAAATTTATCACGAATGGATATTCTTAAGAATAACGTTTAGACGTTTCAAGAAATCAAAAATATCAAAAGAACTCCCATTAATAACCAAAATATAAATTTTATAATTTTTTATAACTGATTAACAGAAACTATTGAAAAGCATTGTTATTGAAAAGCATTGTTATTTTATAATTAAAAATTTAAAAAATCAGATAATTGAATAAACTATTGAAATTGAATTTTAATTCTTTTTTTGATAATTTTTATTCAAATTTTTCATTAAACGTTGAACAGTTATTTAAAAATTAAAAAAAGTAAAGTCAAATTTTAATAGGAAATACAAAAACATTTTTGATAAAAATCATCATTATGTTACGATCTGGAGTCTTTTGTTAAAAATGCTTTTTTGGAAATTCGATATATTTTTTATTAGATGAACAAAATTATCTACTAGTCAATTCAAAAATTAAAAATATAAATTCAATCGATTATCAATTTATTTTTAAGATAGAATAATAAATAAGCTTTCTTATTTATTACGAACAAATATTATTTAAAATTTGGATATTTTTTCTGCAATTAGCGAGATATATTTTTGAGCAATTGTGCTTAGCAAATGAAAACAATAATACTAATATTTTAAAAAATTATTTAAAAATGTAAGAATAGTTTCATTTGTTAGAATGAATTTTTCTTGTTAATTCAATTATTCAGAAGAAATTTTAATATTAGAATTTGTTGGAACATCCCACATTCCAACTAGCGAATCAACCCCCTCACGTGTTTTAGTGTTTTCTAGTTCCATCTCAACATCTGGTGTAAATTACCTCCAAATTATCTGGTGTAGTGGGATTCTGTTGTTCTTGTTAGATAATAAAGTATCGTTTCTTACAGTTAACGCGTGTCCTCCTTTCTCTCCAACAATCCCTACATTCGATAGCAAGGTCATCGGTATAATCTGTCCTCATGCAACAACAGAATTAAGATTAAGAAAAGGAATTAATTAAAAAAGTGCAATGTATGGCATATTCTATTGAATATGATAATACTTTTCTTAAGGGAAGTTTGCAAATTTTTTTTTGTGCAGTTATACACCCTGTTATTATCTTTAAACATTATACACTATATTTTTCTTTATAAATTCTTGTTATTGGTAAACAAATTGACAAATACAAAAATGTTTTTGATGTTCTGTAATTTCACTTCGATTAATTTCTCATTTGAATTTACTATTGAAACAATGTGCTTACTACAGATCCAATTTCACAATCCAATTTTTGTATTTCCTATATATATATATTAAAGTGTAAAATAAATATTTCTTTATTATATCTATGTAAATAGCAGAAAATTTAATAACTTAATAACTATTCAAAATTTTATTAAAAATGCGGATTTATAAAAAAAATTCTTTTATCAATGCAAAGGTTTTTCAATTTCTATATTGTTTTATAATTTAATGATATAATGAGCAAATAAAAAAACTGTATTTAAAATATAAATAAGAAAAATTCATAATCAAAACGTGTTATTAATCGGATATACAGTATATATTTTTCTGTATTTTCCAAAATTAATAGATTTTTTTTTCTGAAAATTTTTATGCAGTTGAATATATACTTACTTGTTAGAAAAATAAAAGTTTAAAAACTTAAAAATAATACTTAATAACTTAATAAGTATTATTAAGTATGTAAATAAAAAATTTATATACTTAATAATACTTAATATTATAAAGTTTAAAACAAAATCATAAAGATAGATAATGAATTAAAGAAAAATCATTAAATCATAAGATATAGTTAAGATAAATCTATGAACAATTCACGTAGTCAAAGAATAAGAAAAATGCGTATAGTTTTTATTCTTTTCCAATCTTAATGTACTTACAGAAATAAAAATTTCTGTAAGTAGATTTTATACAGTTTTTTTACAGTTTTAAATGTCTTATTATACGGTTTTCCTGCAAAATAAACTTCTATAAGTGGATTTTTATGTTTTAAGAATGCCAGGGAATTACTAGAAGAAGTAAAGCTTATTCTAAAGTCATCTTTATTACATAAGAATCAAAAAAGAAAGAGGTACGAAAGTTTGTTTCTAACTCAAAGTAAAGATTTTTCTTTTTCTTTGGATTGTTTTCATGAAATTTAATCCAAATGAAAATTTTTCTAATTTCTACATTTTTATCTCGAATTATTCAGAGGAAAATATTTATTTCTAGGTAAAATTTAATCGTCAGACTGATAAATAAATAAATCATTTGAATATAATTTTTTACATGAAAGATTATGCATCTTAACAGTTCTCATATATAAAATTTTACTAATTTTCATATTTTAATTATAATTAATTAAAATATAAAATTATATTAGGCCTAAAAATATATTAATTGATATCAACAAATTTATTTTGATTTATCTGGGATGAATAATTTTAATTAAATGATATTTCTGATAGTTTAAAAAACTTATTCAGTTCAGTTAAAAGATACGAAAATTTAAACTTAACCTACATTTTAATTTTTTTCAAACTTTAAAATTTTCGTTCAATCAGTTTGCTTTTAACATATATTATTTGCCATTGCTACTAAAGTAGAAAGAAAACAAATAACGATATTTTTTATAATGCAGTAAATACTGTATATGTAGTCATCAATTAAAAACAGTTTAAAGAGTTTTTGACTGCATTTCTTGATCATACTATAAGTAAGATTGTTTACAAGAAAAAACATCCAGTATAGCCAAATATTAGTTATTCATCATTCGAAATTAAAAGTGGAATTCAGTAATGATTGCAATATTCATCGAAAATAAATTTTTGGCATGTCATTCATTATTCTAATTTTTAATAATATTATATAGGAAATTATTTATACAAAAAAAGATGTAGAGCCATTATATATGTGTATAAAAATTTTATTTATGTCTTTATAATATTAAAATTTAGAAAACATTAATCTTTTTTATTGTGGTAATGTTTCTCTGTGCGTTCTTATCGATATTAATTCATCTAGATTACTTTGTTATTGATTAGTAGAAAGCATGCGATGCCAACAAAAAAGAAAAACAAAAAAGGATAAATATCGAACAAGAAAATAAATTAAACTAATATATTTTTCCAACTAAATTGATAATATCAGAAACACTTTGGAATTTTGGTAGTCGCCAATTTATCAATTCACAAACTATTAAAATTAGAGAGATAAATCATTAAAAGATGGAATTTATTATCAAATTACGTTAATCGATAGTTTTTAATTTCTTTAATAATTATAAGTAAAAATACTACCTATTTTTACTTATTTAGTTTAGTACTAACATGTTGCTGCTACAATAAGTTCAAGCATTATTAACTACCCTACTGATAATCCTTATAATCCAGATACATTTTCGGATCATAAGATCTGAAAGCTATCTTGATTATAATGATTATCAATAGTACTATTAAAGATTATCAGATCATAAGATAAGAAAGAGTAATCGAGTGTTCTGAGTAAATTTGTTCTATTACGTCTCATGAAAAAGAACTTTAATACGGTAAAAACATTGGCAAAAAATATTAAAATATCACAAATGATTAAGATTTATGAGCCTTCATGAACTTAATGAAGAATATGAGACAACTAATATTTGAGAAAAGATAAACATGCGTGTATGAGATTTTTTTAAAAAATATTTTGTCTTGATTCAAACGTATTCAGTCCAAATGTATAGTGAGTAACATAAATGTATTTATCAGTGCTTTTTACTGTAACAGCATTAACTTTAATGATACTGTATTACAGCAAAATGATGATAAGTTTTTAATGACCACAATAATTAAGGGAATTTAAAAAATAAATTGAAGATAAATGAAACTATGATAAAAAGTTACTGGATAAATATTAATATAATAATATTTAAATTTTAAAAAAAATGTGTAAAAATTTAAGCATTTTGTAGACATTATTACAGATATTTTTTATTTTTCAGTTAATTTTTTATGTATCATATATATAACACACTTCTTTCAAACTAGATAAATTAAACTAATAAAACTTTCCGATTAATTGGTTGCTATATTTCCCTTTCCAGTTTAAACATTACAAACAAGTAGTTGTGAAAAGAACTAACCTTCTACTTTCCAGAACATGTCCGCTGTTATGGAATGATTAAAGATGTTGGATTAAAATGTATCATCAAAGTCATCTTCAATAGCATATCCTCTTTATTGAATGTCAAAAATTTATCAAATACGTTCAATAGTTATTAAGGAAAAATCTCAGACATTTGAACGATTGCCATTTTTAAATGGATGGAATTATAGGATTAATTAATCTTATTTCAAGATCGATTTTAATGACCTAAACTCTTAACGAATTTCACAAAAATCAATCAAATAACTGAAAAGTTTGAACTATTTGATTGATTTGAGAAAAATCTCCCAAGTTTCAACATCATTCAATTTTATATGGTTAATAGATACATCATTAAGATTATTTTTAAATTATTTGATTTTATTAGTAAAGGAGTATTCCGCACTTTTATAGTGAAGCTGCTCCTTTTCAGGTCTTCTTAAAATTTCGTAGGAATTTTGTAATGAGAATATGTCTATCTACATAGTATCATTGTTTTCAGAAGAAAATATTAAAAATTCTTGAAAATCTTATTAAAACTAATGGAACAATGAAATTCTGCTTGTTTAACATTGGCTATCAATGGAAATAAAAATGTTTCTCTTAACATAATATTCTCCTTTACATACAACAATTCTTACTGCTCTGGAAAACAATACATTGGATAAGACTGGTTCTTGAATGTTGACACGAATTTTCTCTATTTTGGTTTCTTGTTCCTCTTCATATGTATATTTATCGGAAACACATTCTTGAGAACTGCTTTATTTCAGTTTTGAAGTAAAGCGCACATGTTTGTTGGAACGACATTTATATTTTGAAGTTAAAAGTTTTTGCTTGAAACTTGTTTACAGATGTCATGTAACGTTGACATCCAAGTCACTGTTTTCGACAATTCTTTCATCCATCAGTTTTGTTATTTTCTCTATAATAGAGTGTCTTTTAGAATTGGGTTCAGCAACTAAAACAACTGATGATATCGTTTTTATTTCATTCTTCTTTATTTTTATCTAGTCGAATGTTGCAGATAGCAGAATTCTTATTTCTTAAATATTTATTTTTGTTTAAAACTACACTGTAAACAAAAAAAGAGTAGTGTATATAAATTAACATGGAAAACCATTTTATTCATAGATATATCCAATAATATTAATATTAGTCGCAGTCTCTATTATGTTTTGTTAAAATCGTGTAACAATTTTGTTTACATAAACAGTACTGTTTAGCTTATGTTCCCTATAGTCCTATTCACTTGTTTTGCTTTGTGTTCCCTATGATCAACATAATTTCTTAAACTAGAATCCACCGGATGAATTGTTTATAGAAAAACAACTCATATATAATTTTTATTTCTTGATATTTTTTTCAGTTTTTCTCTCGGAGTTTCGACATCTTCAGTATTTTCAAGGTATTGCTATTAATCAATCAATAAATAAATTTTCTACTCGAAATTCTAATGGGAATATTTCAAAATGTTATTATGTACGAAATTTTTTGAAGTCCCAAATGAATATCACTACAAATGGAAACTTATTAAAATCAAAATGTACAGCATCAAGTTTCGTATCGAATGTGCATTCGTTATCCTATCATATTCTTTTAAAGAATTTTATGATTTTTATTTATATTATAATTTCCGTTAATTCCTTATAAAAACCATAATAAATAGAGGAAAGTGCCCAAAACCGGATCCCCATTTTGTTTTTGATTTAAAAAAATAGAAAATAGTAAAAAATTATGTTTTAAAAACATGTAATATTTACTTTATAATGTTATGCATCATTTACATTTTACTTTTAGAACATATAATTAAAAGTTAGTATAAAAAAAATTATTTTCAAAAACTTTACACTTTGGCGATTTGAAAAAAAGTTGCCGAAACTGGACCCCTTGTAAAAATAATCAAAATAAGACTAGACAAAATTAGAAAAAGGTATTAGGCCTAAATCAGAGAAAACATATTCTAATTTCAAAGTATAAGTGTAATATAACAATTAAAGGTTTTACTTTTTAAAAAAAGATACAGAATGTATTTCAAAAGATACAGAAAATGTATATGTAACCGAATTAAATCGTTTAGCGACAAAAATCGCAGATGTACACATCCTTTTCAGACCCAGCACAATCTGCAATAAAATTCCAAGAGAATAAGAGTGTGTACAAATACAGGCAGACTTTACACATGAAAAAATAAGGTGTCCGGTTCAGACAACTGAAGGGGGTCCGGTTTGCGCGACTATAGCCTACATTTTTTTAACCCAATAAATTTTCAACCGAAAAGCTGAATTAAACAGTTTAATGATAAACATGAACCTTTATCCTTATCATTTAAGAACATATATATGCCGAAAGGCTTATCTATAATATCTAGAAGAAATAACGAAAAATATAGCACATTGTAAAAACTTTTTCCAATGCCAAAACACTTAATGGCAGACTGATAAGCAACAATGAAGCGGGCGACATGTGCACTCCACTACAGACTGGTAGAAGCCTAAACTACTATTTACACTTGGCCCTGCTATATTTCAG